>JALLPC010000816.1:0-11313 GCA_036940045.1 Stephanocyclus meneghinianus | reverse complement strand
TTAGTGACCGACCGCCGGAAACTTCTCAGAAAATTTACCATAGTAAATAAAGTCCTCCTGCTGCTGGTAATTTAGCGGTTTTTAACTGTTCAGAAATTCTACTTCCTATGGTGGATGCTGTGAAGGCGTCGGCAAGGCTTCCATAGTGGTAGATAGTGGTCCATAGTTCCTCTATAGGTAGTTTTTTTGACAAGTGCGATGGTTCCATTTCCCATGAGAAACATCTACATCGCGTGGATTGCAGTACTCCTCTCTCACATGTCAGCTCCCTCTCGCGGAGAAGAACTGACAGATAAAATGAGAAGCGCCGAAACGTGTCGGTTGTTCATGGCATCATCGACAATACCCAATGCAGGAATCGGAGTCTTTACATCGGTTGATCTGAAAGAAGGGGACACCGTAGGGTATCCTGACTTGGCTATTCCGGTGACAGATCTGGATTGGCATAATGGTGGTAGAAGACAGGCAAGTTTAATTGATATAATTGTTCATGATTTGGGTCCGTTGGCTAATGGATCATTTGTTTCACTCGTGGCTCGTGTCTGGGTAGGAGGGTGATTACCATTGGCTCTGGAAGGACGTAAGTTTCAAATTCTTGATGAGGAAAACTTTTAGCCTTGTTTCAGTTGGTCTGACTCTATCATTTCACCATTAACATAAGTAGTACGACTGGCTTTCCTCTGTTATCGGTGACCTATCGTTTGAAGCCGAAGAAGTTGTCGCCTGCATACCAGGGATTGGAGCAATGCCAAATTGTCATTTTCGGTTGTCTAATGTGAGAGAAACCTGGACTCGCTACGATACTGCTGGATTGCATAGGTCCAAAGATCCGGGAGTTGGGGCATTCACAGGGTATCATGGGCGAGAGGGCATAGCTACGAAAGATTTAACGGAAGGTAGCGAGTTGTTCGTGGACTATGGGGAAGTAAGTTACTGTGGATATATGCTCCATGCGTCCTGACCCTATGTAACGTCCTTTCTCAATTTTCTTACTTTCGTTTTGGTTTCGTAGCACTGGTTCTGGCTGCGAGAGAAGGAGCTCGGGTTGGTACCCGTTGCAGAAAGTTACGTCGAGGCGGAACTCGTACTGCAAAAGTTTCATTCATTGGACTTACATCGACAAGAAGTTGTGAAGTCTGATCTGTGGGATTTAATCAAAAATTTTCCATACAAATCTAGATCATTAGCCGCTTTGGTGAGTCAAACATCCAATTGTGTATTTTTCCTTTGTTTCATTTATCAATTATACAAATTTCAACAGCCTAATTCACACGTAGCAGCGAATAGAGCAATTGAAGTAGGAATCAAAGAGACAGAATTAGAGGGTAGTGTGAGATCAGTAGAATGGCTTCATAACAATGGCAAGTGTTTGGATAATCTAAGACCGGGCATTTCTACGATAAACGGGGCCGGGCGCGGTGCATTTGGTGAGTCATGTCGTATTTTCGTACTGAAAACCACACGTAATTTATTTCATGGTTTCAACCTCCCTCGAAACAATTTCAGCCACACGATTTATCCCAAAAGGTGACGTTGTAGCTCCAGCGCCGCTAGTGCACATTCCATACAATGAACGCCTATTGATGTTTGGAGAGTTGGAGAGCCAATTCACACCAGAAGGGTTCACAATTAGAAATACCAGCGATATCCGAGGAAAACAACTTCTCCTGAACTATTGCTTTGGGCATTCGAAATCCACTCTCTTGCTATGTCCCTATGGAAGTGGCACAGCCTTTATAAATCACAATCACAAAACTCCGAATGTCAAAATAGTATGGTCGGACAAAACTAGGGCTACAATTCACAACTCTACTTGGCTGACAAAGTCTGTGGACTTCTTGGAGGATCAATTAAGCCCTGGGCTCGAATTTGATTTTGTAGCCATACGCGACATTGAACCGGGCGAGGAAGTATTCCTTGATTATGGTGTCGAGTGGGACAACTCGTGGAGGGCTCATGTAAGAAACTGGAAACCCGTAGAGAACGCGGACAACTACCAAGACGCTTCTGAATTGATTTGTTTGGACACAGAAAGTTGTAAAAACACGTCTCCCCTTCGAACGCATGACGAACAACTAGCGAAGCCGTACTCAGAGCAACTAGCAATTTATTGTTACTTTAATTACTGGGTTGGAAGGGAAATGATATGGAATGATGAAATAGACGACTGGAGAGAACCTTCCGGCAATAACCATCACAAATACCCTTGCAATATTGTACTGCGCAATCCTGGCCAACTCTACAACGTAGAACTGACGGTACCAGTGTATGACGACGATGGATTTCACGTTCAGGACATGTTTGTCGAAGTCAAGAACGTCCCGCAGTGGGGGATTCAATTTATTAACAGGCAGTACGGTAGTGACTTATTTCTTCGCAACGCCTTTCGACACGAAATGATGATTCCTGACAGTATTTTTCCGGAAGCATGGATGAACCTAACATAAAGCTCCTACTCTATTATGATTCTTGGATTGCTAACGACAAATGGACCCTATTACCTTAGTTTTGTCTCTGATTTAAATATTTCAGATTTCTCTTCAGAACTCTCTCCAAGCGATTTCCACTGGACAAAAGAGCTCGTTCGAGTCGAGAACCACTAGAAATGTCTCGAAGAACATCGGCAACAATTAGCATCCGTTCACCTTTTTGTTGGCGTTGATGATTCAGCCAAGCGACAATATCTTCACGTCGCACTAAGAGTGCCCCGAGATTCCCAGGTATCGATGAAGATCCAAGAGGAGGGAAGAATTCTTCTGTCAACATCCTCTGAACTTCTGGGCGTAGCACGGGCTTGAATTTTTGTCCCGACCGTCGTCCTCTTCCGGTAATGATAATGATATCTTTTGTCCATTTCACTTCTCTCCGAGACTGACTCAATGGTTGCAATCTTATGATTTCATTTTGTAGGAAGACTCTAACGCACGAGTGCGCAACCGCAGCGCTCATACCGTGCAAGTCCAGTGTCAAGTTTGGAGTCGAAGCATTATGCACCACTCCCAGTGGCAAATGCCCATGACCCGCACCCTCGACATACAAATGATCTGCTTCGTCGTAAAGACCGTGTTGATGAAGTGCGGTTATAGACTCGACATATACTGCTTTTTCGTAAGTGTATTCGAGGGATTCTCCATTGCCAATCGCGTTGGATACATCATCAATGCTGAGAACTTTGCTGACTAAGTTCAATACTTCTGACCCACGGAAGCGCTTCGCCAAAATACGACAGGCAGCTATCACAGCTTGTTTGGGGGGTCTTCTTCCACTCCACTCAATCCAATCATTCATAGCCCTTATTGCCCATGCATATTGACTTCGAGCCTCGAAACACAGCATAGCTGCTGTAATACCACTTTCGATTTTTTCGTATTTTCTATTCAACTTGGCTATTGATGGCTTGCGATGAAGTAATTCGCCATCATTATCAATTGATAACTCTCTGGAATGTTTCGGATGAGTTTCTTTTACATACGGACGTATGAACGGAAGAGTTCCAACGCAAACTTTCCAATGTCCTCCCCTCCACGCTGCAATCAGTAGAAGCTTCCAATCTTGTC
Source organism: Stephanocyclus meneghinianus (assembly GCA_036940045.1). Lineage (NCBI taxonomy): Eukaryota > Bacillariophyta > Thalassiosirophyceae > Thalassiosirales > Thalassiosiraceae > Stephanocyclus > Stephanocyclus meneghinianus. The sequence goes on along the minus strand of JALLPC010000816.1, from coordinate 7,756 downwards.
CTGTTAGCCCAAGTGGACGTCCGAGCATTTTTGTTATTTCCCTCGTTTCACTCAAATGAGTGTCTAGAGTAACCCCGTCATTTGCGGGAATATCCGTCAAAAGAAGAGAAGACAGCGATGCAACATTGACATCTGTGTCTTCATTACTGATATTCTCGAGGAGGGCTTTTCTATGAACACGAACTCTGGACGAAAGATACTGAATGTCATCTGCGAAGTTTAAGGCAGGCGTGATGTTGCCACCCTTGGCACAGAACTTGAGGAGATAGCGATGTAATCTGGGGAGGACGCTGAGAAATATACCTTCGAACTCGGTGGACGAAGTGCTTGCTTTCAACTCTTGAATTGCAGCTCTATGCATTCGCCTCAGTATGGAGCGGGCTTCTTGCCACAGCCCAGAAGCACAGCATGCTTTTGCGACGGTGCTTAGCAACATAGGAGACGGCTTGTCGATTGCCCTAAGCATTGCAAGTGCGGCTTTGGTTCGAGAGTAAGATGTTATGTAGATTGGCTCCAACATTTCATACTTCGAGTCATCAAGTCCATTTCGCTTCGCCATTCTTGCTGCTTTATATTCTTCTTTGGATGATTCCATCGCCATTCGACAATATTCGCCAATGATCGCGTTCAATGACCTCTGAGTCAATAATAACCCCTTGATCTTCATTGATTGCAAAATTTGCTCAGCTATAGCCAACTCGTCATGCTTTAAGCACGAAGTGATCGCCACGGAATACACTTTCTCGTCTAGGACAGGAATGAACTTGCTCGGAAGGTTGTCAAGGATGTTTATGGAGTATCTATCCTTCAATATATCATTGGCAAACTCTTGCCCCCGCAAACAAATGAGCAATGCTAGTATGCCTTCGCAATCGCCAAATTTTCCCAGTGATTGTATGATTAATCGGATTGATTCCAAATTCATCGGTATCTCAGCTTGAGAGAGTATCGAAATCACCTCTGAGACTAAACTCAGGTCACCCAAGGAAGCCGCAGCGGTGAGGGCTGAATTCGCAACAAGAACAATGTCAGCATTAGCCTTTCGGCGTTTAGATTTCGTAGCACCGTCAGCCCTTAAGTCAAGAATAGCCTTGCGAAATATCTTTATTACATCTTGAGGCTGGGAGAAGCAGGCCACTATTGAATTTGAATACGTCGCTGCATCGCGGCTGACCCTTTGCCTTTCCATCGAGTCCAATATATCATATATAATATCACTGTTCCGGTTATATTTGGACAGACGACTTCTTTGATCCGTATTTGTCTTTTTAGCTTCCAACAATATTCTTTGACCTAGCATTGAAAGAACAGAATTGTAACTGTCAGTATCAGGAGTTGCATTCCGGTCAGTTATGCTGTTGGCTTCCATTTGTTCTAGAACGCCAAACGCGGTTGCAAGATGCATCCCCTGCTTCGATTTTGAAGCTGTCGCACGGCAGGATTCTACACATGCCGAGAGGGCAGCGTTGTACACCCACGTGTTAGGGGCAATCGCTAAGTTAGAATTCTGTGTTAACATTTGTTCAAAAAGGGACAACACGACCTCTCTTTTATTGCATCGCACACATGCAGATATTGCTAAAGCATAGGTGACAATGTTTGGTGAAGGCAGTGCCCATTTTGTTGAGTTTGTGACTTCGACTGATGCCTTATTAGGCACTATTGTTTTTATCGATCCAGACGACACCTGCATTGCATTCAGTAGTGAAATAGCTGCTTTCCAATGATGACCTTTGTCAAAAGTGCTCATGATGATGGAACACGTCACGGTGTCTGGACAAATTTCATCTTTCTGTAAGTAACAGGCACGACCATTCTTTTGATAAGACATTTAGAGGAATATCATGGTACCAAAGAAATGAAAAAGATCTGACCTTCATCCTATCTAAAACAGACATTGCAGATGAGACGCCACCATGCCTTCTAAGTGTTTTGCCATAAGCCTCCGTTGCCTTCGCATTTACCTTCAGCAGCGATGCATACGCAACATTGTTTAACTGATGCGGTAAGAACGTTTCCAGCAGGTCGATAGCCTCGTTCCATTGCCAGCATGGCGAATGGTCCTCGTCACTACTTCTCGCGTCTCGGTTGTCCATTTTTCCTTGAAGACTCGAAATCCCATCCCCACCAGCAGGCAGCGATATTGAGTCTGCCAACATTCCAAACAAAATACTTGCAGTGTAAGCATCGGCCTCAATCATGGTCCCGCATCCCTCCCTCTCTTCAAGTGCAAATTTCCTATACAACTTAATTGCCGCACGAATCTTTCCCCTCCCTCCAAGAGCAGAGATCATGGCGTTCAATTCAAAGGAGGATGGCGGACTGTCGAGTACATGGTGCGATAATGTCGAGTCTTGCCCGAGCGTATGACGTTGACTGCTCGCCACATCATGAACAAACTGATTCCAAATCGCTTTGATTTTGGACACCGAAGCCTTGGTTTTAGATAGCGATGTAATGGCCTCCCCAAATATTCTCGGTTGCAGCAATGCGAATTGCCTATTGCTACCGTTCCCCTTGATGGCGGATGATTCTTCTACAAAGGCGTCGACATGAAGGATACCATATTGAAGAAATGCCGATGCATATTCGACCGCAGCATCCACAATTTTGGGAAGCAGTACAAAATCCCCCACTTCGGAAGAAGCACGGATGGCTTGAATCAGTGCCATTGCAATATTTTCTCTCATGGATCGAATGGTGTTACTGTCAAGTATTATTGATTTCGAGCCCCCGATGGCTGATTCGGTTCCCTCAGTCAATACAATGGAGTTGATCTTGGTTGCTTCCTCTTTCAAAAAGTAAACGAGGGAGTTACATGCCCCGACAAGCGCATCATGAATCGCATGTATTTCCTTCGAAGTGAGTGACTCTTTTCCCTCTGTAATGTTACTAGTTTCATTCTCCGTTGCCATGCGTTTCTTCTTGACTCTCAATCTACTAATATTCGACGAGAACGATTCGATTTTCCTGTCAAAATCTTGCGGCGAAACCGTCAGGGGAAGTGCCGTGTCATCTTGGTTGGAATGAGACGAATAATTGATGCCTCTGTTCTTTGTCGGTGCATGCATTGACGAAGAAGTGAATGACGTCGCGACAAACAGAGAATTGGCTCGTCTTGACCCATCGCCACACCAAGAATTATACCCATGTCGTTTGGATAACAAGTAATTCGTCGTGGTCGGGCGCAAGAAGGAGGATGCCGTGCCGGTCGTCCATGTAGCAACGACTGCGGCGGCCGCTACTTTCGAGCATGATCTTGAAGAACTTCGACGCGTTCTTTTCCGAGTGTTAGACATGTTCGGTGTTTAAGGTTGTGGTCTGTGAACACTGCGACGTTGATTTCTTCTTCGCTGGCAAGGAAATGTACCTACGATCGGTGTAGATGACACCGTGACAAGTCTATAAATAACTGCCACCAACAACAGAGAAAAACGCGTGTGTGGTGATGGGCGCCGTATGTAACAATCTCGTAATATTTTTTTTGATGGCCATGAACGAAGACTGAACGGTCCGGCCGACATGTCATTTTAGGTAGGTAGATTATGATGTCGTAAGTTGGATATGGAAAAGATACCGTAAAGATTCCTTTCGAACTGTCCCTTTTTTGTCCCAGTGAGCTCCGCGAACTTCTCTTGTTCCGTCCAATCATCTTTTTCAAAAAAATGTCTTGGCAACGATTTTCTGCGATGTCAAGACCAAACGAAGACGTCAACGCATTGTTCGACATCATGTTGTCATACATGCAGTAGTCCACGCACCCGGGCCGTGTCATGTCATCGCGACTTGTATAGTTTTCTGAATCGGCCATTGGAATCGATTGGAATGAAATGTTGGGCTCACAATCAAATCAAAAATCAAACGCAACAACACAACTGATTAGTCAAACGCTCAAGGTCTCTTGCTCTCTCGTCAGCCAACCAACAGCAGGTCCAGAAACGAATATCTAACGTGAGAATGCGTCGTCATCGTGCACTCAACATTTCATTCCTTCTTCTCCTGTGTCGTATGGGCGAATGCATCGCCTCCGAAGCATCAATTGCCCAGCCCAGCCGACCCAGCACAACGTTTCCCTACTTTCTTCGCGGTGGATCCACAGCCACTGCGACAGTCGCTCGGACCAAGACAAGACAGCGTCAACGTCAACGCAGCAAGCCGCGACATGGCCCTCAAGAATTCATTATCAACGTTCAACGCCTCACGACCAAACTGCAAAACGACACGTCACGGCAATGGAACAATCTGCAATCCAACGCCAAACGAGAATGGGAACAATTCCTCGCAGAACTTCCGCGCATTCGTCCGCAAAAATTTCGATCCGACAGTAAACTCGACGAGGTCTGCAAGTCTTTCTCTTTGGTGCTTACCGCCGACAACGGCATTGACACCGCGCAGCTGCTCAAAGCATGCCGTGCCCACCTAGCCTTCATCAAAACCGCCGGATCATCGCTACGACTCGTCGCCAAGGACTTGGAAGGGAATCTAGCCAAAGCGGAGACGTTATTTCACAAGTCGCCCGACGCATGTCGACATTTATCGGCCATGTTGGAACTGGAACGATCCGCAGGAATCCATCAAGGAAATGTATTGAAGGACCCTTCCGCCGCCATTGGACTTTTGTGGATACGAAGATCGCTTGCCTTTCAAGCGGAGTTGTATGCCAGCTTCTTGCAAAATGGGGTACATCCCCGCGAAGCCGCCATGACCGCATACACCAAACACTTGAGGCCCTATCATGGATGGGCGTTGAGCAAACTATTTTCCGCGTCGTTGACGCAAATGCCGGAGAGAGAGGCGTTCATAGCCAAATTCGGCGGTGTGGATAGACATGAACTCACGGAGGAATGCCATGCGCTTGTCGCGAGAAAGCTCAAGATGTTGGTGGAGGCGTGGGAGCCTTTGTTGACTTCTTGGAAGGAGGATTTTGAGAGGTTGGGTTTGGAGGATACCAGAAGAGTGTAGAAGGTTAGGAAGTGATAGTACCTAGCATTCGATGCTTAGTGGAAATCACCCATCACGTGCAAGTGAAAAAATTTGACCAGAAAACACACTTATTTCGCACGTGTCTGTAAATAATAATCCTCCCTTCAATAGAATCAACTCCCATTACTGTGTTCGCATGTCATGTTCTTCTTTCCTTGTGGAAATTTCAAGTTATTCCTAGCGGGACATGATTGTCCGGGCAAATTCTTCTAGAAGCACTTGTGGCATGAAAATCACCCCACGATTGTCACAAACACATCGCGAAATAGAACAATCACCAACTCGACGATGAAAGATGCGAACATGGAAATCATGCATAACATTGCATTGACCTTTTCATTCCTTTCCTAATTCCTTGGTGCCCCTGCACTTAAGACTCGCTTGTCAGCCACCGGACAGAAAAGTAAGTGAACTCTTTCCACAATGTCTATTGATCCCTGGAGTATTCTCTGAGGGGACACAGTCAGTAGCTGAGGTAACTTTTTTACAGAATTTAATTTTACAATGCTCGCGGTTCAAAGTGAAGTATCCGTTTCCTCAGACTTTTCTTACATCCTCCATATCCATAGTCTCAAAATCCCTCTTCCAAGCCCCAATCAACGGTTCCCACGTAGCAACCAAATCTCTCAACTTGTCCACAATCTCCTGCTCATACTCTTCGGTCAAATCCTTCACATCCCTCCCACCAAACTTGGCAATAAACACTTCCCTCTCCGGCATCTGAGAAAGACTCAGCGGAAATATCTTTTGCAGCATCCATCCATGAAATGGAAGCAAGTGCGTACTGTAAGCCTCCATGGCGGCATCGGCCGGACTTTTCGCGGAAGACGGCATGAGCGACGAGTACAAATCCATTTGAAAAGCGAGAGAGCGGCGTATCCACAGCAGTCCCATGGCGGCCGATTGATCTTGCAATACATTTCCATCATGTATACCCCGCTCGCGTTCCACCTCGAGCAAAGACGTCAAATCTTTGCCCTTATTCGTGGATCTGATTTGATGGTATAATGCCTCGGCCTTTGAGAGATTGTTTTCCATATCTTTCGCGACTAGTTTGAGAGCCGACCCGCCGGTTTTTACGAGCGTTAGATGAGCGCGACATGCCTTGAGCAGTTGGGACACTTCTACTTCCCTCCCGTTACGAAGCACGGATTTGAAAGAGCCCAGGACCTCGTCTAGTTGTCGCGACCCCAGTGATCCTTGTTTGTTGGCAGGGAGAATTTTGAGGACGCTGGACGCCAATTTGGACCATTCTCTTTCGATGTGGGATTGGATGTCACTCCACTGCTTGTTCGTCTCCGAGTGAATCTTGCTCCCCAGAACATTCAATGCATGCTGCAAATTTTCGAGACGGAACATGAGGGGATTAGAAGGATTCTTTCTCATACGTTGCGTGTGTTCGCGCGTCGATGGTTTGAATGAAGATAGGGCGGTGTACCCGCCTCGGAGGAAGGGCAGCGTGATATGGGCCTCGGTGAGAGTCCTTCCCGCCAGGAGAACGATGGTCACGAAGCCTAATTTGATGACGCCTCGCTGTGTGGCCTTGCGAGCGCGATGGAGTTCGGAAATTAAGGAAGCGATGATTCTACGAATTGCTATCATCGTAATTCGTAAATTTGAATTCCAATGATGATAGGAATACTAGCTATAACTGATGCCGATCGATCGCACTCTATGAAAGGCACAGTGTCAGATTTTGGGAGACAACGGCTGCCACGAGATGAGGGATCTATGAAGATAAAGAGAGGGCTCTAAAACGATACGACTGAGATTTCGTTGCCCTGCTTCGAAGATGCCATCATTACATGACAGAACAGAGTGATGGTTGTCTCCAACGCAGAAATGATCTCTCTGTGCGTCAGAAGGGAGCAGATCAAGTAAGACGTGATGGCAGGGTCGTCAGCAACAGTGATGGCTCTCGCAGTGATTGGAGAGGAACCGAAGCGTGGCTTGGATTATCCTTACGTCGGAATCGGTAATAGATGGGCAGACGCCTGACATCTGTCGTAGATATTTTTGGTATCTTGGTATCTTTCGCTTTCTCTGGCACATTGGACACCATGAAGAAAGGGGTAAATAAATAGTATGAATAATGGTTTTGTAGTGGTAGCTAGAGAGGTATGGTAAGAAAATACCTCTCCATCCAGTCATGAGTAGCACTAAAAATCTACTTTGCTGTTAAACATATCTACCAGGACGACAGTTAAGCCTCTATGCATGAATATCAAAATACTTCTTGCAATGCATCTAAATTTCCGTAATTTTCAATTACTTTCATATTTTTTGTCATCAATCTAATTTGCTGATTCCGAGACCTCACTTCACTCTAACTAAGTTTGACATCATGTTGACTCGCTCATATTTTGACCAGTCTATGCAAATGATGCAAAATGGAAGTTTAAAAAGCTTCCAACTGGCATTTAGAGCAAATCTATAGGTCCTCTATGTGATTTGGATTCTTTAGCACATATCCATCGAGTCTTTGAAGCTGACCACCTTTGAGTGAGTATTCAACACAATTGACCACCCCTTGAACACACATTAAGTACATGTGAATGCCATTGAGTGAGTGTGAACACCCTCTGAATGGAAATTTTGATGTGAATGAATACTTTTGAATAGTGTGAACACCCCTAGAACAGATTGAGTGCCCGTGAATGTGATTGAGTTGGATTCAAAAAAGTGCAATGCCGGAGTTAGAAGTTAACATTTTGACACAGGCCAATTATCGACCTTCTTTAGTTATACCCCATAAGCTTCCACCTGGAACTTC
>JALLPC010000815.1:360-11318 GCA_036940045.1 Stephanocyclus meneghinianus | reverse complement strand
TCACTTTGAAGCCTTATGTGACACATATGGCATTAAGCGTAAGCCGACCAGTGTCGAAAACCCTCAAGCGAATGCAATACTCAAGCAGGTGCATTAAACAATCACAGCAATGCTCTTAACAGCCATAATTGACATGGCCAACACAAGCACTGACAGTGACAATGCTGACTTTCTCACTAATTCAGCATGGGTTGTTAGCTCTACATATCACACAGTACTTTAAACCTCACCAGGGGCAGCAGTTTTTGGACAGGACATGTTGTTTGATTTACCATTCTTTGATGACTGGTCAAAAATAGGGAAATACAGACAACAACAAACTGACAAACATACGGAAATGGAAAACAATGCCCATGCAAACTCGTATTATCAACCCAATTACAAAGTACTCTTACAAAAAGATTATATCCTATGCAAAACTGAAAGCTGACATGAACGATGAAAGCTATCCTTAGACCATTACATCAGTTCATACAAATGGCATCGTAAGATTTAACATGGAACTAAAAAGACAATAAGATTTACACCATATTTTCACTAGTTTAATACACACATTGTGCATCTCCCCCCTCTCTCTACACAACACTTACATTTCATCATATGCACACCATATTTTTTCCCTGACTTTTCTTATCTTTCTACAGGAGGTTTTACTTTTTGTGTGCATTGACACCTAATTTCTTTATTTGTAGGGGCAAGTGACATGATCCAAGGATGCATGTTTACTACAGATATCCCCACAATGGACTCATTCTCATGGGTCAGGGACTCTCATTTAGGAAAAAAGACAAACCTGTAAAAGATCCTTTTCACCAAGATTCAAACTTTTCAAAACATACCAGAGCTGCATAAAAACCTACACATGATCTTCAAGTCTCTTAAAAGTTCATATAAGAGGATGTGTAGACTCTACGCATCCCTCACTATGTCTTTAGAGCAAAAATACCAGTTTGTACAAAAAACTACATGCTGGTTTTGTGGTTTACATGATAGAAGCACAAGGACTGAAATTCTCCAGTCTTCAGTTTTAATGATTTCAATAACTCATAAAAATAACCTCAAATCACTTGGAAAATCTGTTTCTACTCCTATTTACTATGTATAGAAATTCTTCTAACTATCAGCTTAGCTCAGTGCACAGCATATGTGCTTGATGATTCCTCCTTTAGATATTAGGGTCTTCATACTCAACTATTCTTATGTACATCCAAAGATCTTCCTGTCTATCATTAAGCTCTACCTCTAAATATTAACTCTATTCCCTTGTATTTTATCTGTCTCCCCAAGGATGCCTGGGCTCCTGCCTGGCAGACTTGGCAGAATGTGACAGGGAAGACAAGACATTAGATTTCACACCAAAGAAGCTATTCCTTGTCTCCCACACAAACTTGGACAGATATTAGCTGCACCCTAGCCAAAGGCCTGTGACACCAGGTCACTGGATAATGCATTCAAGAGCATCCAACCAACAAGAAATCTGTGCATCTGACCATACTGGACCTTGCTGAACAAGTCAGCAAGATTCATCTTGCTTGAGATAGTGGGAAATAGGGGGACTGCATGGTAGCAAATCAAGTTGGACTTCAACTCCTTCTTGCTCAAATTGGTAACAACAGACATGTCATCACCTTACATGTGGATGGGACCCTTTATGACATCCATCATATGGAGCATATAGTGACTGCCATGCAAGTTGTGCATGCCATGTTTCATTGTGCAAAACTCAGCACAAAATACCAAGGTATCAACTGTTAATTGCTTCTTTAAAAGCCAATTAATCATACCAAAGTTGAGGAAGATGACAATGCCGGTTCTTGAGCATTGACTCACCTTGTCACCATTGTAGTTGCCGTCTATGAACATTCATAGCATCACACCCCTTCCAAGGGGCTTCTTGGCATTAGTTAGCATCGCCTCTTCATCACCTGTGTAAAACTTGGACCAGTCACACTCCACAAAGGTAGACTTTCCCATGTTGGGCTCCTTTGGGTGAAAGATAAGCCTGGGGTTGCTCTTTGACTTTAGATAGAAGAACACATGCAGTGCCATCTCCAGATGTATCTCACATGGCATCACAGCACAGGGGGATGACACAGATACCTTGGTGCAGATGATGATCCACCTGAGCTTACACATCCATCTATGGGCATCAATCAGTAAGTAACCACAGTAGGCTCAAGTAGTAGGATAAACACCACTTTGGAAGCAAGGCAACAGGAGAATGGTGTCCCGTTGCTATGGCAAGGAACACCATCTTTTGATATTAGTCTTGAGGTATTTTTTGACATTCCTAATAGCTTGTTGAACATATTTGGTGGGTGACAGACCCCAGGCCATGGTACCATCCTCAAAGGTCTTACTCTTAAGCTTTGCACCAAGATGTATCTCAGGTGGGTGGACCAAGTCAGGCTTAAGTGAGAGAAAACTGTTATTCCTGTCTGTGATGCACTTGGAGTAATGGGGAACCACCAGCAGGTCATCAATGTAGCAGATAATGTAGGAGTGATATTTCCTACCTTTTTGATCTGTTTACTCCATGAGCCACAAGTCAGGGTCAGCTGGGCATGAGGCATAGCCCATCTCATGCATGCAACCTCCAAGGTGAACCCTGAAGATAGCATCACTTGACATGCAGTCATATAGTTCTTGGACTACAATGGATTTATGGCCACAATCATCACCATACTTTCTCCCAAGAGTGGGAAAGGCTCTGTAATGTCAAAACACCAGCTGCCATATGTCAATGGCAGTCAGTACTGCTAAAAGCAGAGTGATATGCATAGTCTCTTGTGAAGTGACTCTGGTGTAAGTGAAGGTTACTTGAGCCTTTTTCACATGTCCCCTGGCTATGAGCTGAAACTTGCCATGGAGATTCTCCATCTTGACATCACAAATCATATTACAATGAATGCACTGATGATCTGGTGGTGGTGCAACATCATCCCAGAGAACTTCAAGGACACCACTCACATTTAGCATCTTCTTTTCAATTGCATCATGCCAAAAGGTAGTACCAGCGGTACAATCAATGTCCTTGACAGTCTTAGGGAGTTCAATCCAATAATTGTGAGTACACTTATGGTATCAAGCACTTTGGTGCTTAATCAGTAAGATAATCCAGTCTGTCCTCATAAGGACCCTGTTTACCCACCAGTTAAATGCAGGTTGATCAGCAATTTGCACCACAAACTGATCTCTGCAACCAGAAGTGGGTGTCATTCCTTGAGGTCAGAAAATTTCTGGCAAGAAGTGCTACTGTCCTTCCATTCACAACACAACTCCCACTGTTTAGTGGATCACTTGGCTATTTTCTTCCCATCATGATTGTCACCTGTTTGTTCCAGGACATGTCCATGGATTGATTCTTTTGGTAATCCATGATGGCATTTAGTTGGATGTGATGATTACAATTGATGTCACACTTGGCATCCACAGCTATGGCATTGGCAGCCAACTCTCCAATTCTCATGTTGGGGAAATGAACTTTATACACACAAGTGTCAAGCAGAGGGTTTGCATGAGCCAAACCTATTGGATTGCCATCCATGTTGTGCTTCTGATGGAAGATCCTCATGAGTTCCTGGGGAAAAGCACCTCAGTTTTCATGAGGAAGTCCCTATATGCTTCATAATCATTGAACTCATCATCCAACTTGGGGAATTAGGGTCCATCATTGTCTTCCCAGGGCTCACTGTTCTCTGGGTTGGGAACAAAGTTGAAGATGTCATGACACAAGTCCATTATTGTTGTCATCTGGCTACACCTCTCCTGGATGTATTCCAAGAACTTTCCTGTACTTGTTACATGTCAAAATTCATGCACCCCTTGGGAGTGAGGGAGTGGACCTTAGAATGGTCCTAAATCTTCACATTTGCCTTCATGATGCATTGGATCATAACCAGACCCACATCAATGGTAAGACCCAAGTACTCACCAAGTACCAGTGGATTGCCAGGAAATGTGACCACTTTGTCCAGGAACTTATCCCATTCCCAAAAATCACATTCAAAGAATAGGCTAATATCATTTGTTTCCCCAGATACCACCATCTTGGGGACATGGCCATCTAAATGATAGTTGTCATGTGCAGTGTGGGAGGGATCATATGACTCATACTGGTCTGCTGACTAAGTCAGTTTCATGGTGGCACCCTTCTTAAGTTCCATAATCTTAAGCTTGGCAGAATTAGACCACTAAGAATAGGTCTCCATGCTTTGAAAGTAGCATGATGCATCCTTGCACTTCCAATCAAATTCTCCCAGTTTTATCTCCTTCATACCATTCACAATCATGTTCGATGGGGTGCCTTCCTGTGAGACAAAGAACCTCATTGGCTTTGCCATTGCATGACATGGGGTAGCATCAGCTCCATCCAAAGTCAGTTGCAATGATCTTCACCATCATGTAGCCTCCAGCTGTTGGGATCTTAGGGCCTAACATGGTGTTAATAAGAGGTTGTAGGGTATCCTACAATAGCAGAGCATCTGACCATTTGTCTAAAACTGCCTTGAAAACTTGGGTGTAAGACAGTCTGCATGCCATGCTGCATGGTCTGCTATACCACATTCTTGGGCTTGTGTAATGGGATTTGCCAACAATTGGCCAGAGTGATGTATGCCATGGCAAATTTGTATGCAGTCATCATTGCTTCATTACAGGCCATCCATCAGCAACACCATGTGATAACAATAACATAGAGGTTGCAGAAAAGTAGTGAGATTGTATGATAATTGTTGTGTTGATAATATGTTTGTATCAATAGCATCTCACAAGTGCATTCATTTGCTCTAGCTTGACCCAGCTTCAGGGTTAATTCACCAAAAACTCCCTCATTGCCATGTCTGTTCTCTTGTTCCTTGTAAATGTTCTTCCATACAAGCCCCAGTCTAAGTATCTCCACTTCTTCTATTGTTCACAATATTTCAGCAATCAGTGAGGGTGGTAACTCATGTGGAGTGGGATGTTGCATCCAAACATTCAAGATTTTGAGCTAATGTTGCTTGTGACTGACATGTTCCTCAAAAATTGGAAAGTGAATTAAATAAAAGTTGATTGCTGCTTACTTTGATTGAATGTATTTTACATTTTTCATTGATAATCTTGTGCATATTATTGGTTATTTAGAAGCATACTAAAGAATTCACCTTTTGAAAATCTGAGAGTGAAAGTTAAGTTATAAAATTTCAAGTGGGATGGATAACAAAGTGGGAGAAGATCATAGCTGGGGACAAAAAAGACCTCTGAAGAGCTGGGATGCACAGAACTGAAGTAGGGCCTTGAAAAAGCAAGCTAACGAAGAGGAGGTCATTGGAAAAAATCAAAGACAAACACATTACTCACAGGGTAGCTAGTTTAAGATTGATTGGGCGGGTTTCCCATGTGGTACCTGCTGGAATTACATATAGTTTTCTATCAGATGATATTGTGACTGTGGGAGCATCAACTTTGTTTGGTGTAGAAGGAGAGGATTAAACACCTCATCAATTTTTTCTGTCATCACAGATGATGGTAGCATGAATAAGGTTTCAAAACACAACAATCAACTAAAAAATGGCATAGAATGAACTCCAACAAATTCATTAAAATCATCATATTAAGTAATCATTTCCATTAGGTGGCTGCCGCAATTTGTCATCTATCTAAATATTCAAAAATTCTGTTCCAAATTTCTGATTTGGAATGAAGTTGGTGGTCATTTTGAAGGGCATCTCTTAATTGTGTGACATAATTGCTTTTCAACCAAATTGTCCCAAACTTCCTTTTTTAGCAAAAAAATGATATTTTGGCAAAATTTTGACCAAAAATATGGTGCAATTTGAGGGGGATATTTGTCGCTGCTGGCCATGGTGCTTTGTCCAGGAAAATATTATGACATAGACTGATGGATTGTGTGGACCCACCATCTGATGCATAACAATGTTGGCATTATATTTTGATATTTAGATGTTTGGAAGAGCAGAGGTAGGATTAGAAGCAAAATTCAACAGAAACAGGCTGTCCAGAAATGTTGAGATTTTTCCAAATTTTGACAAAAAATCACAGGTTTTGACACTTGGAAGGGATTTGGCAGCTATTTTGAAGATCCAAATCTTTGGTATTTTGAACATTTAGACAGATAGATGAATCACAGCAGTAACCCACTGTCATTGACAATTTATAATATGAAACTTAAAATAATGTTTAGCCTGTGCTCCGTTTCGAGCAACATAACAGACATTACATCTCTACTCTATCTCTGCCATCAACTTGTCAAAACTTCCACAACATGATTCCACTGGAATCATGTGAACAAGTTCTCCTTGTTGAAATTTTTTAATTGACATGAAAATTGACTGATTTAGGTTATTTATAGTGGTATTTCATTTGTGCTGTCTTGAGCAAAATTAAATGATCAGCTGTGGTTTGTCTGGAGATGGAATTTCTTGTCTTAGACAAAGAATTTGAATTTTATTTCTTTGTCATGGGAACTGGAAATGAATTAGTTTCAAATTCAATGACAAACAATGTTTCTGGCAGCAGAATCGTTATGTTATATCTCGTACCAATTGGTCCATAACAAATTTAAATGTAGTAAGCATTTGCTGCTACATCTAACGTTTTATGAGCATATTTGTCCAAATTGGTGTACTAGTTCTACATTAGTACAGGTTATGGATTATCATGTCATGCCAAATAATATTAATTGATTGTTCTGCTGTGGATGTGAAATAACCATGTAGAAAAAGCAGCAAAGGAAAGAGGCCAAAACAGAATTTATGAATCTGCTTCATTAAATAGATTAAGGAATCCATTTGACTATATTCTTCAAGAAGCTGGAAAAGAACTTAGGCATGTTGCACTTCTTAGAACTAATCAGAACACAAACAAAGGCAAAAGACAACCTTTACACATGAAGCAACAATGTTTTGTTAAAATTAAATTGTTGCAATTTTAAATTGAGCAACATCTTTTGAAATTAGAGTGTAAATATTCAAATCCTTGCAAATTATTTTTCGCAACTTCATGGGATACTGGAGTGTGCATATGCCCAGAATATTCAAGCACTCAACCCATCATTATTCACAAGGATGGATGGAAATTCCTTTTGCAATTAACCCAACCAAGTGTCATTTTTTTAAAATTCAACCACAACACAACAAATAAAATATCTAAATACATGCTTAAAATAACAAGAATACTAATTGGATGTACATTAAGTGAGCATTTTTTATTCACTGAACCCCCAAATTAAACAAGATAAGACACTAGAGATTAAGGTTTTTCTCTTGTCTGAGTTGATACACAGTTTAATAATTTACATGCAGAGTAACCATGCTAGCATTAACAGCAATTACAGGATGGCCTGATATTGATAAGTGTTTTTGGATCCATTTGCCTTCGCAATGGCAGAAATACAGTAACTCATTTAATTACTTTTCAAAACAATTCTGAAAAGGCACATAGCTCATTCATTGCAAGTGCATAGTTCAAGAATTAAAATGCATCAAAAATATCCATTTGTCATGAGCTGGCTGTCAGGATAAGCCAGCATTTGCAGCACTACTTTTCTTGTTGCATTAGCAGAAAATCACACATGAACCTTAATACCTGCTTATCAACTGTCATGTGACAAGATACAGTGCCAATACATGTGAGAACATCAAAAATGATGCAACTCATATGTGTTCTTGTTGTCTGGAAGAGTACATATGGCACAGTATGTGTTTTGGTGAATTATTTTTGCTCAAAATGGCAAAAAATCACTTTGAAACATCAATATCTCTCCAAAAACAACAGGAAACAACACAGAAGCCATAAAGTTAATGATTCCAATATATCTTTACATTAAATAATACTCTAGGATATATTAGATCAACAAAAATCTTTTGTAACATAACAATAACCCTGCATTTTATGTCAGTCACTAGTCTAGCCACTAGTAAAATTCATCAAAATATGCAGTACCTAAAAAATGATGACCTACCCTGTGAGCTTTTTTGACAAAAAAATATATTTGACATAAGAAAGTACATACCTAAAGGTTTCTGACATCAAAATAACATTTGGATCAAAATAATTTTTTTTGTAAAAATCTCATTTCCCCCATCACTTGACCTGCATGTGACCAAAGCATTCGACAGCCCACGAGTCAATAACTTGAATTTACACATTAAATTCAGAACAGTGCTTGTCTCATCACCAACTTTTGTTTCCCCCTTGTTTCTCATCTTCTGAATTGTGTTTGATGCAAGTTCACACTCAAGAAAGGTGTGTTAATTCTGATGAACTGGCCCTTGCAAGCAAAATATGCATGATGGCTCCTCTGCAATATCTGTCCTCTTAGGGATGGAGTGAATCTTCACTGGAGAGTCATCGCAAGCAGCCTGTGCCAACTGAAATAGAATGTCATTGACTTGGTGGAATGTGTTTCATTGGCAACCAGAGCATGGACTGTTTTCCAAATCTTCACAGACCTTTGGGTCATCATACTCAAGGTGTATATTGTCGTTCATGGGGACAATGTGCATGAAGTGTCAGCATATGTAGACGGTCTTGCATAGATGGAAAAATAATGAGACATCCTGCATTCATTCTGTGCTTGTGCAGGCATAACCAAGCTCCAGCTGATGGCATGCACTGGCCGGCACAACACCCAATCCAGGGCAAAATCCTCAACCCCATTGAGCCAAAAGAGGTATCTCTCTGCCAGTGTTGACACGCCCATGTGGCACACTTGGTATGATACTGTTGGGGAGGTGACACGATCATTGCCCATTTAGTCCTGTCATGGTTAGGATGGTGCTTTTGCCACTGGTGAACATATCTTCCAGTGCTCATGGAGAAACTCAGTGAGACAACCACTGTGTACACCAAAGTAGGCAACAGTGGCATTGTCATCATGATTAATAAAGTTGCAGAACTTCTTGAAAATCTTGACCATTGGCTTCCCATCTGGGGTCTGGACCTTGTAAAATTGGCCCATCCCTGCTCATTCATCTTCTGGGGTACTGTCAGATGCATCTGACTTGTTGCTTGACTTGTTCAAGTCATCATCATCCTCACCATCATCATCTGGTAATATCTGCCCCCTTCCGGCACATTGTTGCTGTCACTATCCAGCTACTGGGGGGCACTGTAGGTGGGGGAGGGACATTGTTGCCTCCTGCACTCATGTTCTCTACATCTTCATCCTCATCATCATCCTCAGGATTATCAACAGGCCTTGAAGTAGACTTCTTCATTTTCCCATGCCTTATGACCTGCAAGGCAGTTGACCCTGGGGGTTTGACTGGCCTGCTTGGTGTGGACGTCCAGCCATCACTGAAGGACATTCTCTGGAGCCAGCAAGCAAGGAGTTATATTTTCCTTCTACTGCCTCCTTACTTCCTCAAGTGTCAGCCAAGGGTGCATCACTGCAGGAAGTGAGAGTCAATGGGAATCTTAGCCGGGGTAGTGCACCCTCACTATGTGGGGTCTCATTGAGGGACAAGTCATCCTCCAGAGAGAAGAGGGCAATTTTTTTCATGGACACAGATTGAACACTGGCAACAGGAGATCTGGTGGCTTCATCTCTGAATGCCTCAAACTGCAAAGGCAGACAGGGCTCTTGCTGCATGGCAACTGAGCCTGGTGTCTCAGGTACCATGACAGCATTGGCTCTTACTGCCACACACAGCATGGCCTCATTTAGATCAGAGATGACAGTGGCATCCTCACTGTTGAGAGACTCATAAACGTTGCCAAGGGATGCCAAAAGCACATCAGCCAGCTCTGCAGCGATGTCTCCAGTGATGAAGGTGGTGACATCTTCAGAGTTACCAAATCCACCTCCTCTTGACACCAGCTCATGGGCAGTGAAGACAATATTAATCATCATGATATGAAAGTGGGCCTGATAAACTGATTTGATTCCAGTGAATGGAGCACCAGTATAGCTGAGCAGACATGGTAGTAGTAACTAGTTCAAAAACAAGACTAGTGGCCTGCTAGCCCCAACATGCAACTCAGTAGAAAAGGTTGATTTTATTAGAGTTTTGATGGTGGCCTGACACCACCCCAACATTTATAATGGTTCACAGCATGTGTGATTGACAAGTTTTCCTTCAGATATTAGAGTTCTCTTTGTACTCAAGTATTCTGATCTGCATACAAAAGATATTCTCGTGGATCTTAAAGACCTACCAGTAAAATACAACCTCAATTCTCAGGTATTTTTTCAATAAAAGGGCCAATGACAGGAGATGTGTATCTACATATGAATCAGTGAGTTAGACACACAAAACATTTGAGATTTTGTAAAGTGTGTCTATCTTGCTGATGTATAGCAATAAAAAAGAAAAGTACAGACAACAGAAAGTACTGTTTTTATAACCTAGAGCTTTTGCCCCCTTGTGGTCTTGCCAATTTATTTTAATAGTAGGCAAATTTGTTTGCTGCAGCCCCCTCACTGCCCACCTATATATACCATCAAACATGGAAAACCTTCCCTCCCTGCCAACAATCATATTTACCACCATTGAAAGAGGGTTCTGAGTAACAAGGGGGGCAAATAGCTTGGGTGACATGTTTTGCAGCCACAGAAGGTAGTCTCCTTCGGGGGCAGTCTGCAAGGCTAGGATGATTGGGAGTGACAGTAAGAAACACAACAAGTCCATCTGATGTCATTTTCATCACATCTAAGAATTAAGTATTTCACTATTTGTTAACTATTTTTAATCAGTTTCTTTTCCAATGTCAAAAAAACAATTTTCAATCATAAAAATATTTGTGCATGTATTTTCCCATCATGTAGAACAAAACAAGCAGCAAGATGGTAAAGTGCTGCTTCTAACAGACAAAAGAATACAACAGCCAACATGATGCAGCAGAAACTCCAAACCAGATGCAAAGAAGTCATATACCACATCTGAACTGGAAAGTTGCTAAATTAGAGACACAGCAAAAGGGATTGAGGCATTGCCAATATCTTTGGCAGATCC
>JALLPC010000814.1:0-11301 GCA_036940045.1 Stephanocyclus meneghinianus | reverse complement strand
GTGTGATTCATGGCCTATGTCAACGTCAGCTTAAAAGTTACACCATCTTCCTTCAACTTCCACAGAAAGATCATGCACACATCAACATGCTTGTTCTGCCACAAATGCTACAGCTGTCAGACCCCACTGTTTCCCGTATCTGCAGACATGGGCAGTTCCGTGTGTAGCCAACTATTAAATACTCTGTAAACATACATCATGTCTTGCACCATAGTAACAAATACTGTTTGTTCCACATTCCACTTGAGTTTTAGATAAGCATGCTTTTCTGTCACACTTGAAAATGCTATGGACACATCACTCAAATATACAATAGTGTCCAATACACTTCTTCTACTATCTGGATCTGTGACATAATTCAAGTCGGATGTTCTGCGAATCTTGAACTTGAAATTTTTATCCTTACCATCACAATTACCTGTGGGCATGAACATTAAACCCCTAGTTGGAGTAGGCCTTACATACATAATGCACTTGCACATGCTGTCCCAGTGTGTTTTCATGGCATCATGGCAATGCCTTCCTAATTCCCTAACTGCATTGGCTATATCTGGCCTGCTGTGCTTTGTCAAACACAGTAGTTTTTCTACCTTGGTATGATATCTATAATTTTTTTGCATTCAATTTCTCACTGTTCTTGAATTTTGTAATAATATTCTCAGGCCTTGCAGGTGCAGGTGGTGACTTTCCTTGAAGAATGTTCTTGAATTCGTCAGTTAAACTTTGAACAAGTACAGGTTGAATCAGACCTTCACTCTTGCCACTCACAAAATAATTTTGATACTATTGTCCATAATAAATTGTTGACTCATATATCCCCTCTTGCAAGGTACTGGAGAAGCTTCACCTTAATTGCACTCACATGGCCTCATCCAAGTTGCTCCAAATGCTGCCCAAAGTCTGATAAATTGTCTTCAACATCCCTTTTCTTAGATGACACTATCTATATCAAATCTGTTTTTCCTAGAATATGACACCAACATCAACATCCATGCCACTCTTCATATTCACAACTCCCATCTTAGGAACCTGCATCTCATCATCACCACCACCCATTATATCAATCTGTCTGTCTCCCAAACTTTGCTCTATCTGCTCCCCCTAATGATGATCCTACCACAAGAGACAAAAGCTAAAGTACATCCTCAGAAAGCATCATGTTAAATGACATAACACTCAACCTTCAATGTGAGAGGTTGAGTAGGACATATTGTAAGATGAATATCACAGCAATGTACACCCTATTGATTCTATCCCTTTTATTTGCACAACAATTAATCATTTAGGAAACAACCAAACAACCCACCCTTCATCATATTCTAATTTGAAAAACACCAACACAATCTGAGAAGAGAGGTTCTTCAAGCCACAAGCAAACATATCACTCTAATTCTGTGCCATCGATAACACAACTATCCACTTAGCTCGATTTGATTGCATCTACAGTATGTAAGATCAATTACTAATATTAAAATATAAAATTGAATCACTAAAATACCGTTTCATATTGCGTGGTTCCATACATTTTCTCTTACCATCAAAAGCTAATAAATACTTTACAAGCAATTCTCTGCTGGAGCCCTTACTGCTCAGACTTCCCAGCCAATCCATTAAGTTTCATTTCGTGATCACTCAGTCCGCTGTTGCCCCAGTCATACCATCCAACTCCTTTAACGGTAGAATAAGCCAATGTGGCGGGCAGCAAGGCAGACCCAACCCAAGTACTGGAAATAGCGGTCCCTGCAACTTTTCCCAATGCTGGTGCCACATATGGTTCAAACCAAGCAGTGCAGGAACCAATGTAAGTCGAGTATAAGCCACTCTTGAGTTCGGCTTCTCGGCGTCCTTCATGAGCAGGATTCAAGGCCGCATCTCCAGCACAGTATAAGGCAACACCACCGAAAANCCAGCACAGTACAGGGCAACACCACCGAAAATAAAGAAAAAAGTGTGAGCCACAAAAGCAGCGGGTGACTGGGCGAAGCATAGGGGGCGACCCAAGTATTTTCCAAATAAATGCTGAGAAGTATGATCTGTCACAGCAAGGCATGCAGCAACACCCACAATGTGCTCAGTGCGTGTTCCCCACCAGTTTTGATTCACGGGACGTCCTATGAATTGATTGAAGTATCCATAGTCCATCTATTGAAGAAACCGATCAGATCGAGAAACAAAAGAGGAGATTTAACTAAAAATAAAGACAATCAAGAAGTAATGAGACACAAGAAAACATACCTTTTGGGTTGGATGCTGGATGAAATTGGAAAGAAAATCTGCCAACATGTAGGTTCCGAAGGTAGTTACAACAGCGCCACCAGCAAATGCGGACTCGGTCGCTCCAGAATCAGCCAACGTCGACTTAAAGCGCTTAAGCGCTCCGTTGAAAAGATTGCGAGAGGCATTAAACAACATGGTTAGGGGTTTTGGTATGAGGTAGATCAAATGATATGTTCGATGAAGGAGGAGACACCAAAATGTAAAAAAGTGGAGCCATCTGTTACATATGTGCCATTGTACCCCGCACATACCTTGTCTGTTCTCTACCTTCAGCAATTGGTGAACTTGCATCCGAACAGGGAAGGCCGCTATCTTGCGATGTAACACATAATATGAACCAAACTTAGTAAGATTTGGCAAGAGAATCGGATCTTATCATCCTGCAACTTCTCTTCGGCGCCGGATTAAGGAAATTTGAAAGTTCCTGCAGTCTTCGGAGACCGGACCCGTCCGCAGCTGGTTTTGAGAGAGAGGCATTTGAAAGTGTGCTCGGTGGTACGATGGGACGAGATTAATGTAGAGGAGGGCTTACAGGTCGCACTATCCATGAATGATGTGAGTAGGGGAAGTGTATTGTACCGTAGAGGTGTATAATATATATATGTTTTATATGATAACGTGGTGTTCCCATTCCGTAGCATTCCATTTTTTTAGATAGTACGTCTCTACCCCTCGGTACAATATTGTAACGTAACTTGAGTTTCTACTTAGGTGGACGATGTAAGGAGAAAAAAAGGTGTTACGTATTAGTTTTATCAAGAAATTCCATATGACATGATACTATACCTTTATTCACAAAAAATCTGTGATCTATCCCGTAAAGTTGTATGGTACTTACCGTAGCGTAAATAATGGTAAAGGACACCAGCGATTCAAACTTTTATCGTCGAAAAGATTTAAAGATTTAAGCCAGTTCTCTTAAATTTGGCGGGAAACAGCGACGTTAGGTATGTTGGGATTTCGAGATCGTTCAAGAAGTCGCCATTGTTGCACTGTGACAACAATACCATGGTACTCTACTCCGCAGGGTTGAGATGAGCGGCGGGCTCCTCATGTCTCATTTCACGAGCGGAAATTGTATCATAACTATCTGATGGAGGACTGAAACTCAGGCTCGTCGAACTTGTTTAGCCTACAGCCGTGTTCATTGATCTCTTATTCACAAGTACTCGAGCCATACAATGAACAATCCTCCCCTCCCTCCTCGTCATACTAAGCAGCACCAGCAGCAGCAGCAGATGAGAATTCCAAGCAGCCGAAACAATACGCTTGATCCAACAGGAATGTTTCGGAATCAAGGACGACATGTCGTGGTCGCTCCTAATTCTGTAACGTCAAATACTGCGAATAACATCCCCCAACAACGCAGAATTGATATGGGGGGCGGTGGTCACATTTCAAAACATGACGATGCCACTGCAGGTCATGGTAATTTTCGTGCCAACATTATTAGACAACACAATGAATTTCAGGACAAATCAATTAGCACTAGCCAGAATATTAGTCGTTCGGGGGGTGTATCTATCACTGATGAGCAAGCATCGCCTTTTTCTATTCAAAGTACCGGTGCGCAGACGAAAGAAGAAGAGGATAGTAATCATGTGGAGACGCAACGGCAAATGCACCGCATGTCAGAGCAGGCACACTTTTCAAGTAGAGCAATGAAAGACGGTTCATCCGAGAATGCAGAATGTTCTAAATCCACCGATTTTGTGGACAGTTTTGACAATGGCGAAAGCTCATCTCAATATAATCACGAAAACACGGAGAAATCGAATGAATTAACTTCTGAAAATGACACCCGCCCATCTTCCCATCACAATTGCAACTACTTCAATTATAGAGGCAGCGACCCCGATGAAGAGTTCCATGACCACGACGGAAACGATAGCACTGTGTCAATAATGGGAAGTACAATCCACGACGATTTTGACGACGAATGTTCGAAGAAGTTACTTGCGGCTGAATGGGAAAGTGAAATATATGGTAGATCTTTTAGGAAGCAGCATCAGAATTTTTCGGAGAACGCTCAGCAATCTAAGGACGACCCCAATGGAAATGGGGTGCAAACGGTTGTCAATTTAGAGCTATTACTGACCCAACATGCAATAAAAGAAAATGACTGCAGTAGCGAGGAAAATGCAATAAATGTCTCGATGGAGTGCCACGTTGACACTTCTCACTTGTTGGATGAATCTCAACTCGTAGAGGAGAAACACGAAAAATCTCAGGCGATTCGCTCGAATGTTGTTCGAGTAGCAGATTTTTCGTCGACAGAGAATGGTGCAAGTGAGGCCCGTTATTATTCGAACGCAGAAGATGAGGATTTTGTCACGAGAACAACCTCACCTGGAAAAAGGCCCACATCCAATTATCAATCCTCTGAGAAAGATACTATTCAAGGAAATCCGAATCATCAATCGAAAACAACAAACGCTGCAACAGGGGGGAAGATTGAGAAAGAATCATCTCTCCGGGCAGCCTTCCGACGCACCGCGGCTTCGGCCGAATCAAATATTCGTCGAATAGCAAGTCCAAGATTCCCATCCACATCTTGCACCAGTGAAGGCATTATTGAAGGGGGCGCGTTCCCTAACAACAACTCTCTTCTTCCCCTACCATTGCAAATTGCCCGAAAATGCTTTTCATTTGATGATACCACATTAGATGATGATGTGTTGGCCGTTCCATACCAATCGCAGTTTGGTGTGATTGGCGAAAGTTATAACAATGGTTTGCCTAAAAAGAGGCACTCAAGACATTCCACATCAACTGAGTATTATGGTTTATCTTCGGTAGCCTCTTTCAGTGAGCGCGGGGAAAATTCTCTCATGAAGTCAGTTCCGTTAAAACGAACGTCGAAGAGTTTTAATGCCTTAGGCAATACAAAGTCTGCCACCGACGCTGTTCCGCCGCATTTGGCAATAAACTCAAAAGATGAACATGGCAGTCCCTTTCGAGTCATCAAGACACCGAACACTTGCGATCATCATTTTGGTTTGCGTGGGAGAGTTAGCGATCAGAATATTCCTCCTATATCAGTTTCGAGTATGGATAGAGAGCTTCGTGACAATTCGCGGCAAGAGATTGAAGTAAGTTGACCTAGTTCCTGAATATGTTCTGAGTCGTGTTTTTAATGTTATCCAATCAATCTGTACCACATTCACTCTTGGGTCTAGAAAGCAACAGGTTTGCTACATTCTATTGTGGATCAGGTATTGAATTTCAATTCATTCAAAACTGCCGAATCCGATCCTCTCTTGAAGTGTTTAGTTTGTGAACAATGTCTGGCTAAAGTTGAAAATGAGCGAATCTCACATCGACCTGGTCTTTTTCATAGTGATTCATGTACTTGTACCGAGCGACTAAACCAAATTGTCAACTCCATCAAACAAGTAAGTTATCTCCACGAAAATCACAATGCAGCTAACGAGTTCCCAGTTTCACATCAAATGAGATCGGATGCTATCGATGCACTCGCGATGTGTTACATTTTTGCAAGAAGTCTGAACAAGGCTGCATTGCCGGCCCATGAATGGCTTGAATCACTTGGACGTGCCAGTCAAAAAGTTGCAACTGAGATGCAGCCATTAGAAAATGTTGCGGTTAATGCCAGGCTCAATTCCGCTGAGTTGAAGATAGGAAACAAGCAAGAGGACATAACTCGACTCAACGAAGAAGTGTCGCGCTGTCATGAAGAAATCGAGAGGTTGAAGAACCTATTGCGATCACAGGATGGGGTGAGTGGCTGCAACTGTAAACGTTTGTTTGAGCGTCAAGTCATATAGTTGTTTCATTACAACGTCTCATTTCAGCATCAGCACGGAGTATTTTCTGTTGACAGATCTATCTTATCAAACTCGTCAGAAGATTCTATTGATGCTTGTCTCAAACTAAGCAACTCCCTAATTCTTTGCTCACCTCACCCTGTGGTAAAACTAAGCGAGTCGAACGAGGAGTCATTCGCAAAGTTCGAAAGAAAGCTTGAAGCCGATTTGAATTTGGAATCAAGGAAAGAGATCATTCATTTGAAGGCAGCATTGGAGAAGGCAAACATCAAAATTGCCTCTCTCGAAAGATGCAATTATGCGCAAGATCAAAAAGATCCATTTCCATCAGATATTGAGCCGATAACGGGTAGTGATGATGGCGAGTCGGATCAAATATTTATGAAAATTGCCGAGGGTATCGAGAATTCCATCAACCCGTCTTATGATGGAGTCGTCTTAAGAAGTGATGCACATACCGAACATAGCGGTACAATCAGGCTGGATGATCCGTGTTTGGAAAGAGAGTTAGAAGAGTATCGTGCTGCACTACTTGCAACTATTAACGCTCGAGGAGGTGTCACGGAGTTATTGCAGGACGCTTCAAAAAGCTGCGAATCAGAATTGACCGACCAAAGAATGATCAATGTACGAATGATTGACGCAGAAAATTTTGTCACCGAGTGGGATGTTGTTTCGCCCCTCCCGCCACCTCCAGATCACGGGCTTCGCTCTCCTATTGTTGACACGATTCTCTCTAGATGGACCGATGATGCAGCGACCCAAAGGGCGCTTATTACGTGGGTAGAAAGCATCTTAGAAGGATCTAGTCCTGATGCTGTCCCATCTCTTAAAATTGCGGGACTCGACCATCAGCTTAAAGAAGGGTTCATTATGCACTTATTTCCATTGCTGCTTCGCAGAAAAGATATCCATGTTCAAGTGACTTCTCGCGCTACGCGGACCACTAGCTATGATCTGGCAGTATCAGTTGCACAATCTGCTCACACGGCGTCTCGCTTACCCCTCGGTTCTGAAAACCATCCCCCTGACACGTGTTCGATGGTTCATCGTGACCCAGCATTAAATCAACACCACAGCGAAAGCAAATGCCACCTTATGGCCTTCCGGGCAACTTGTAGTGGCCCAATCAAAGAAAATGATAGTTCATATGTTATCTCGGAAACTATCGATACGAGTGATCAGCACTACCAGATCTTTCCGGGCTTGGTCAGGAATGGCAGCAACGCTGGGTCCATCAGCACAGCTGTCACTTCGCCAATATCAAATCGAACACCTACGAAAGCATCAGCTTACTCTCTGACAAAAAAAATTATGCCGAATTGCCCCCCAATCGAAGGGAATGACATGAACACCTCCTTCCCCGATGAACCCGAATTGCCCATCATGGCGGGTGCGTCACCATCACTTGTAGACGACCTCAGTGTCGGATCAAGCGTAGATGACGAAGACTTTGGTAATCGTGATCAGGGTCTCCGCCAAAATAATCTCATTAACTCGATTGGCGGTGCATTTGGGTTGTTATCCCGTCGGAAACCAGCGACTCCAACTGCCAGGTCTCCGTATTCCATTTTCCAGCCGAACTGTAACAGCCAGTCCCAGTCGCACATATTCTTGACTCCACAGCGAGAGGTTACACAGCCGATACCGTCACATGAAAAAAATAACCCTTATCATCGCGTCGTATCTGCACCCCCAGGGAAAATAGGATTGCGATTCGTTGAGCATCGTGGGAATTGCATGGTTGTCGGTGTTGCTGATTCGAGCCCGCTTTCTGGTTGGGTTCATCGTGAGTGTCCAGATGTATAGGTCCTCCTTTTGTTCTAGACAACTCCATGGGTTAAACATTCGATTCTTTCTTTGTTCTGAATTCATAACACAGCATCGGATATCCTCATTGCTATTGATGACATTCCTGTTAGTGGTCTTCGTACTCGCGAAATCGTTAAACTGCTGACTGCTAAAAAAGGAAAACGGAGAGATTTGAGAATGATTTCTTCACATGACATGAACGAATTGATCAGGCCCGGAAGTGTATAGATCATAATTGATTCCTGCAATAATTATATTTTTAGTGGTCGTGCTAACTGAATCAAGATAGCTTGCAGTGTTGACGCCTCTTGGGTCGTTGGAAATGATCAGTCGTGTGTGATGGTACGTGTTGTGTGATAATTCCACTCTAGTAGGGGCATGTTCTTAATCATAACGGTTTATAGTTCATCATAGTTCTCCTTGTTCCTCGTTTCAATGTCATGACATAGCAATTGGGAAATCGTCATGGAAATGGCGACGCGGACATTTGAGAATGATTCACTCTCACGATACAAATGAATACATGATATCAGCAGTGCCTAGGTAGTTCATCATGAACTGCGCTCTGTCAAAACTGGATATGACACGCTATAACATTATCACTAAACTTGTTATTTGAGCACAACAGTCATCTCGATTCATACATGGGATTGTCGTGAAAAGGTTCGGTGTTCGAAGAAACGATCATTTACGTCAGGACATTCTGAAATGATGGTATTTTGTGCGCTGAAATGAAGGAAGCAATGAAAAAGAAATGCGTATGAAGAAGAGGTGAAGAACACAGGGCTACGGCGAAGTGATGTTGAATAGTTTGCTGGAGAAGTTTTAGGTTCACCAAGTAGATATCTTCGAAGCAAAAACGTTTTTTACGGAGTTCAACTAACAAACAATATTGCCAATAATTATTTTCTTACTACGTCATCGGGGCGCCCTTGAAATAATTTACACCGTCACGTTTGTTTACGTCATTCACGCATTTGCGGTGCTAAAAAGCACGGCCTCCTGGGATGTCGCTCCATTGGCTTGCTCCATCTTTGACTTAAAGTTTCTCACATCCTCGGCCACGATCTTGCCATTTTTTCCAGAACCTGCACCAATTCTTGTGAGCTCCAATCCCATTTCTTCAGCGAGACTGCGAGCTAGTGGCGAGACAAGTGGGGGGTTCGGTATTTCAGGATAAGATTCCTTAGGGTCTTGATACTCGAACCTCGGCGCCGCGATGTCATCAACTGTCAACAAGCTGTTTTTTTCGTCTAGCGCAGGTGCGGATGCAAGTTTGACGTACGGATTTTTCTTTGCAACCATTGCAGCTGCTTCAGCCAGATAAAGAGATTTGAAAACATAAAAATCAACAACGAGTCCAGATTCTTTATACGCCAACCTCGCCGCTGCATCGTAATCGACGGACGACAAGATACCTCTTTTGAGTATCGTTGGTTCTAGGACTTCTGTTGGCTCATATGCCGCATCATCGGGAACTATCTCATTTGATGATCGAAATGGTACGTTTTCTGCTGTGTCATTGTTGAAACCATCGAGGGTAGATTCAGGCGTAGCCATCTGCTTTTTCATGTTATCAATGTCGTTTGCGAGTTTCTGCGGTCAGAAAATAAATAGTTGAGTGATCAGAAAGGTTCCATTCTAACCAAAAAGTCACGTGAAGGCTAGTAACTCACCTTATCTACACTAAATTTGCCTTCGTGGGCAACACCCATGTTTTGTGAATAACCCAACATAAAAGCAAACAACCCATACACAGCCATCACAACCGATGCGTCAGATGAGAAAGCATTTTCCAAAGAAAATTCATGGAACTTTCGATCAATCCCGTTCATAAAACTTTGTACCAAGGCATGATTCCAATTCATTATAACACCTTCAAGATCACGAGCTGGCCCATCGAGCGTTCCAGCGATCTGAATACGAATCGAATTCACTATTTCAGGGGGTATGATCGGTCCAAGGTCGATATTGCTCATCGAGTGCCCAAGCGCTACGTTCAATTGTACCAGCTCATCTGTTACCGCCGAAGAAGAAGTCGAAGCATATTTGGCAATGTTGCTGGACACATCATGGGCTTCATTCAGAGCTGCATAGAGCTGGGTGAGGTCAACGTCGTTACTCACTGGCGCTGCAGTTCTGATATCGTGAAGCTGTTGTTCCAGTGCTGAGAGCTTAGACTGAGTCTGGGCCATTACTTGTGAGATTGCTTCGGTATCAATTGAACGAGAAACTACTTCCAAGGAAGCTTCAGTTGCTTTCTCAGCGGCTTGAAAGGATGAATCTAGTGCTTTATTTAAAGCTGCATAGAGCTGGGTTAGATCAAGTTCTGTATTAGCTGAAGGTGTGATGCGGGTGTCGTGAAGTTGCTGCTCAAGTACAGATAACTTAGATTGCGTTTGTGCCATGATGTGTGAGATTGTTTCGGTATCGAACGGACCCGCAACCACTGCCAAGGAAGATTCAGTGGCCTGCTCAGCGGCGTGAATGGAAACATCGAGTGCTTTGCTCAAAGCAGCTGAGAGTTGAGCTAGATCAAAGCCATTACTGCCTTCAGGCACTGTATTGATGTCTTTTAGCTGCTGCTGCAGAACAGATAACTTGGTCTGCGCATCAGCCATGATTGCGGGGATAGCTTCGGTCTTCACCGCATTAACGTTGATAAATGACGAAATTCCCGTCCCGTCGGAGAGGACTTGAGGAGGGATCTTCAAGACATTTTCATAAGTTGAGACAGGATCGTTGATAGCTTTGGAGGTGGAAGCAACGGCGTCGACGAGTGTATGTAGAGCATCTACATTCCCAGATTCTGTGTTTGCGGTATAAAAAATTTTACTCTCTGAACTCTCGCTCAATTTTTCGAGGAGGGAGGTGTACTTATCATCGGCAGACGACTTGAGCACTGTCAAGCAAGCGTCCTCGGCCCCCCAATCCCCAATTGATGTAATGCGGCGACAAGACGGAATAAACGACGACGGGCAGAACCCATTGACAAGAATTCCGGCGCTTGCAATGATAACTGCAGTTGTTGTGAAGTTCATACTAAATACGGACTGCTGAGAGTTCTCAGTTATATCTTGAAATAATATATAATGTGTGGTAGTCTTGTTGGGTCCTTCGACAGAAGAACATTAAAAATTTGTGAGACTGAGACGCGTTCGCACAACATGATATGATGACGTTAAACGTCTAATACGTCATCATGATGCTTAATTTTTTAAATGTGTGAGGTAAAGTTCGGTAGTCATCGACGTATACGGTCATAAATACGTATGACTACGTCTACTATCAGAACTTCAAGTTCCCAGATACACAGAAAAAATAGAGAGAGAAAAACAATCACCTAAGGGCAGCAAGACAGGAAACTCACTAAAAATATCTTCTTTTTAGCAAATAATTTCGACGAGAGTCGTCACTTCAGTCA
>JALLPC010000812.1:0-11320 GCA_036940045.1 Stephanocyclus meneghinianus | reverse complement strand
CATTGATGTGCATGGAAATGAGATAAGCAGAGATGCAGGAATATCACAAGAGAGTTATCAGTGATCAAAAGCTTACTCACTGTTGTCAAGTCAACCTCAGACAAGCTTGTGTTCAGCAAATCATGATACAGCAATGTCAACATGAAGAGTCAACAGCAAGAAAGGAAACTGCACAGCTTTTTTTGTAAGTCAAATTAAAGAAAAGCTACTAAAAATGATAGTGGAAGATGATGGCATTGTTTGGATAAACCTGTAACAGTGCAGTTTGGACATGTTTGACATGCTAAATTCACCTGAGTTGGAGGTTTTTATTTTCACTCATGATCCTACAATCACAATGAAGAGAAATATTCCTTGCAAAAAGGGGAGTTTGGAATATGCAAAGCAAGCCATACAGCAGTACATACCACTTCAAAGCAACAAAATACTCACTGCTTACAAATGTTGCATCCATCCAAACAAGCTTGTATTATGAGCAAGGCAAAACATTGTAGAAGTAAGCAATGAAGAAACTCTGTGCCGTCCATTGGAGTTATGGAAATTTCATTAAATGAGTAGAATCAAAATAATGTCTAGCCATCAGATCTTCTTTGTTGTGACAGATGAATTGTCATTGTATGTGCATTGTTTGACATTGAGAAGACAATTTCTGATCCTGTAGCAAGACTTGACAATGAATTCAAAGAGAAAACTGATTTATTGACAAAGGTTTTAATAGGACTAGTAGGATGGCTTATGAGGCAACAAGAAGCCACTGGGCAATCACACTTGCCAGCAAGATCCTTAACTTTGTTTCCAAATACATGATGCTTGCTGATCATGAAAGACTAATTTGTCATGCTTTGATGACACAAAATCACTTTTGGCCATCAGATACAACAATGAGTTCATCTTGTGTGATACATTTCTCAATCATGAAGGAATTTACCTATACTATGATAACAATCTTGAAGAATTCATGTGCAGTGGGAAAGAATGTGAAAGGGGTTTTCAGAACAAAAGAGCATGAACTTGAATCAGAGACAGAGGGGAATGGAGGCAATTATTTTTATTTCATGTATCCATCAAAGGAAAACATTAGAACTGTGGTATATTCAAAACAAGGTTGGTTTGAATCACTAACACAATTTATAGCTGCAAAATTTGACTCTCAGAGTAGGAGTGCTCTTCTCATTGACACAAACTTTTCCGATGGTGGGGTTTTAATTTTATAGATGATAATGGAACAATCAGGGCAAGCATGCAGAAATTCCTAATGGCTTGTAAAATTTCATTCCTTTCTTGCTTACCAAATTGAATTTGGATATGATATTGCTCTTGCCCCACGGACAGACATCTCTTAGAGCAATTTGAAACATACGTAGGTCTGTTTGCAGTTTGAGACAGGAGGACTGATGTCCGATTATGTTTGTGGAAAGTGCAAGCACCTATTGGTGTCACTCTGTGGGTTCCACTTCCATTTTTTCTGTTAGTCTGTTGGCAGTTTGAGATATAATGACTGATTTTGTTCTGGTGTGCAAATGTGTAGGCTGGTGTATCTTTGGATAATGTAGTTTGTGTGAAAGAGATGGTGAATGTTGAGATAACTGCAGTGTTGTCCTATTGCTTGTTTAAAATAATATTGGGGACGGTTGTCTTCTTCATTAGTGCAAGGGTCAGTTTGTTGGTGGGGCTGATGAGGCTATGCCAATGACTAGATTGGTAGATATTGCATTAGGTTGCTATGCTTTCACATGGTTAAACTAACCATAGAGTGTGATCTTAAAAAACAAGAGATAAAAGCCTGACGGTTTGGCTTTTGGATCCCATAGTCTGCATTTAACTCTGGCATCACACTTGGGAAAGAACTACCATGCCAGGTAGCAACTACCGTAGATATATTAGTAGAAATCTTTTTAACCTTATATCTCCATTCATGACAGCCTACAGATTTTAAGATATAATTTGTCAAATTTGTTGACATTTTCATTTTCACCCAATCAAATCCTGGACAATATAAAAGCATTATAAATCATTTCTCCTCATCCACAGCAATATTCCCATATGCACAGCTCCCAGTAACTCCAGTTGGTTGCTGAGTTATGTCAAAAAATCCCAAACTCACATCATATCATTGTCACACACCACACACAACACAATTAAAAATGGTAAAAATCATTATTGTTGGTTTTCTCCCAGATGATCATGGGCACATTTGTGAGGTGCACCCTTATTGATGCAAAAATGCCTTGCTCATGAGGGACAAACATGGTGTGAGCAGATTGGTATGCTTTCTTTTAATTGAGAGAATTCACCATGCTGGCTACACAGTAGAAGGTTGGATGGGCATTAAGTTTGTTTTGCAGCATGAATATGCTAATAGTGAAAATGTGCTTTGTCTTGATAGATTCATGCTTAGGATCACCAAGGGATTTCTTTCCAATTCTGATAACCAATGCATGAGAGCGCCCCAGTTATTCCTATGCTGAGATCATTGAACAAGCTGTCTAATAAATTGTTAATTAAAATAAAAGGGATGCAATTCCAAATGACACCTACACCCTCTCAAGTCATCTGAAACATTTTTGTGAACCTCTACTAGCCACTCTACCACCATTATGAGATAGTTCCTTTGCCATCCCATCAGCAATCCCACCCCCTTTCATCACCCATTCCTCACTCTTTTCACGTTGTTGACATTTGATGAGTTTGCTAATCCCAATATCATTGGCTGGCACAAGTAAGTTCAGTCAGCTGGGATGTGAATGGCCTCAATCCCTATGGACTGGGTGCAGTTGAACACAGAGTCCACCTGATGCACATGATATGCATTAAGAATAATGATTGGTGGCCCAATGAGTGGGTGGTTTGCATTCTGATATTCCCTCCATGGCCCCAATATCACATCAATCCACTCATTCATCTTAGATTCATTTATCCAGGCCTTCTCCCCTGGCATTGTAAGTTGCAATTTCCCTTATCTTTGAAAATGAGGAACAGTGTCAACATTTTTCAACTTGCAGCAACTGTAGCAGCAAGTGTGTGGTGCTTCATGTCCTTCAGTGACACTCTGATGTGAATCATCTTTGATCTTTTGAATCAAGAAATTGTTGAAGTGGTACAAGAATGGGATGTGCATCTGGAACCATATTTAGGACATCATGAAGATTCTATCTCTTTACTTCTCAGCCATCATTGCAATGAAATCATTTACATCAGCCTCAGTTTTCATGGAGTGATTTTGCAGAGTGTTCCTTGATGAACAGTAAGTGGGACCAGCATATTTCATAAACCGGTGTACTGCCTGTTCATTTGCTCACCTCAATTAATCTTTGAACACAGAAAGGAGACAAGTGGCCTCTCTCAACACCATCCTTTTGGTGAATTGAACACCCTGCTTTTGAAGTTGAAACATTAGCTTTGTGGTTTCACTTGGGCAATGACACTTGTACGGCTCAGCTGAATCATATGAGATGTGTCTTTCATGTTGTATGACACAAAATAATCACAGGCATTTAAATCATCAACATTCTCCACCAAATTCTTCCAGTGAGAATAATACAAAAGAGGAATCCACAAATTTGTACAGGCTTGACAATGAGTGAATAAATAAGAGATGAGGTCATCGATTCATTGCATCACACTTCTTTTCTTTTTGACTTAACACAACTTTTGGATTGCTGTAACTTTAACTTTGATGTCCTTGATCTCTCAAAAATATAAGTAGTTCTGATTGCCCTCTTCAAGCTCAGCAATGACAGTAAAAATACTTCTGTCATTCAAGAAGGGTGGTGGCATGAGTTAGTGTCACTCTAAGGATACGCAAAGAAAAAGTGATAGTGAGTGGGGAATCAGGATCTGTGGGAAGAAACAAAAAACCACAACAAAGGAAATTGGTGTGAAATACAGTGCCAATGCATAATTTGGTAATTGGGTTGGATAAATTAAATTTTTGTCCATGTTAGTATCACTAGCTTTGCATGGATTATAAGATATTTCTAAATGTATCTTTTGATATTTTGTTGCTCATATGAATTAAGACAGTAGTCCAGTATCTACTGTCACACATGTTTAGAAATATCACCCTGTTTGCTCACATAAAACTGGGTGAAATTATTGTGCAAATTTATGTTCCAAACTTAGTATCTAAACGGTCTAGTTTATAAATTGGGACCAACATAGCACTGCCTGTTTGTAGCCAAACCATGGCATCTACAAACAGACAGTGCCTGTCTAGAGCTACAGATAGATAGTAAATAATGTATAGATAGGCTCTATCTATCTATAGACAGGAACTGCCTGTTCATTGATATTCTGGTGATATCTATAGACATGCATTATCTCTCTACAAATGATTTTCTGACTGTCTATTGCTGAGCAGTCTCTGATTAATGATAATGGAAACAAACAGGCAGTTTCTGCTCCCATCCTTTTGCATTTTCATGAGGACCATCCATAGACAGTCAGAGCCTGTCTACAAATGGGCATTATCTGCAAATGGAGCCTAACACATACACCAGTAACTTTCAAAACTGCACCATGCACCTACCTAATCAAACATATTTCCTGTTGTAAGTTGTAAGTCATGAATGCTTATATGAAACTTATAACAGCAGGATTACTACGTCATGCATTTCATGAAATTTCTACTTGTTTTCACTACAACCTCAAGTGCAAAGAATTGCAAAAGATATGCTGTCACTGCTGGCACTTTTTTGACCAATGTTCCGAACAGAAATGCTTTCTGTGACTTTGATGTCAAAAGTGCCATATATTCATCTCCTTACCATTGTATTGCATCACAGTTACAACATAGTCACTAACTGTGAGTCTCTCAATTGATATAGCATTATTATATGCTTTCTATTGATCACAAACACATCTGCACCTAAATAAAACATTGAGTCATGAGCTCAAATAATTCCTCCAAATTATCTTGTTGACTGACCCATCCAAATCAGAGAGTAACTTTAATCAATCTCACCCCTGGTCATAGACCTGATATCACCACTGTTATGTCTATACTGTCTCTGCTGAGAAACCTTGACAATCATTTGGATTGTAGTTTCAGTGGCACTCCAGTTAAATTTTTTATGAAGGATAACACTGTCTTGGATACTTTGATTACCGGTTGTGTGCAAATCTAGACTTCTGTTTCTCCTCATTGGTACCCTATGCTTATGCTTCTTAGTAATGCATCTGAAGGCCAACAAATATTGGTCCCATGTTAAGGATATGTCAGATTTGGGTTACTATGTCCCAAAATAATACAAACAATCATGTTGCAGTACTCCTGCCAAACATGACACTTCATGACTAAGCTACACACTTGTGTGACGCTCTGTCTGTAGACAACATGTAATCAGCTATAACACAAGAATCATTCCATATCATGATCTACCCTGAGCACTCACAAACCATACATAATAATGTCATAAATCAGCATGAAATGAATAGTTATCAAATAGTATAACTAGTCAACTTTTATGTATAAGTATACATCATATAGTATGATGAAATCCGTTTACCAGTCAATGAGCACTTATACCTGAAACAATTGTTATTCAAAATCGTGTATGGGATTAAGCACCATAGCATGAATTGTAATAACATGTGGTGGCACATTATAAAACATACTTACTTGTTTATCAAATTTGACCAGTTCCATTGTTGATGTAATTTGTCATAAGCTAGATATCAAACTTCATGCTTAGCAGGAGTTCAACCTCGAGCAAATTCAGGGTGACAAATTACAATGATTGTGAAAAGAAACAATCATCATAGAATTTTTTTCACTCTGAAGTTCATTACCTTAAAATTCAGAACCAGTCATAATTTCCCAGATAGTAGCCATGCCAACTTGCACCAGTTGGTCCATGTCAAACAAAAGTACCCAAGCCCAATAAAAACATTTCACATTCATATTTCAAAAAAAAATTCAGATTTGGGCATCTTTGTTGATACAAAACAGATCATCATTAACAGTTATTCAATGAAAATTATTGTGATTCAAATATATCAAATGCACCAACATTTTTCAGATCTATTATTAACCAATTTTACATAGTTAATGTTCTTCCCAAGAAAGCTGCAGTGTGACATAAAGGGCAAGATAAAACATTCAAAGATACCAATTCAAGACTCAATTTGAAGTCCCAATTAGTGACAAAATGGCAATTCACAGCCATATGATTGCATGCCATTTGATCAAGTTTCATTGGCAAATGACATGGCAAAATTAAAATTGAACTGGTAAACTCTCTCCTGCATGTTACTTCATTTGCACCATCATTCATATCTACATTTGAATTCCACAGAGCAGAGTCATAATCAGCTCTGCATTTGTGAGCTATAACATGAACATCAAGCTAATCATACTCATCAAAGTCGAATTCGGGGCTTCTTCTGTGAGGTTTTGGTCACTACCTTCTCCTCATACATGTTTTTTGGGTGCATAGTCCAAACTCCATGTACTCCCCTTGACAGTCTAGTTGGAAAGTTGACAAAACTTGTCACAAGATGTAGCATCAACCTTGAATTCTCCACTCATTTCTCAATCTGCTTGTAAAGCAGCATTCCCTTGCTGTATTTTGTGCTGGTTGAAACCTGTGATTTGCTGCAACATTGAATCTGTCTGCAACTTGTGTTTGCTATCTGTGTCTGAGCTGTTGTCCCTCTTGACATACCTTTCATCATAGCTGTTGATGTATTACCATATGTTCAATGCATTGTGGGTTTTTATTTAAAACATGATTGTTGACTTCAACAATGTGTTCATCTCTATTTTAAGATTACCAAACAGTCAATCAGATATTTTCATCTTGGACACAGCATAATAGTTCTAGTTTAGAAAGCACTAACAGAAGTTGACAAAAATAACTCATTGTCTTCAATGGATCTTGATGTTTTTCCATGAAAGTGCTCATTGCTTGACATGTACTCATTCTAAAATGAATTTGATGAAATTTATAAATATAATATGTGTAATGTTTTTGAACATGATATAACAACTACCCTTTCAATGCATTTGTCAACTACATGAGGCATGAGAAAACATAATACATTACTAAAAGAGAAACTAAGCTTATGATATAGAACATTCATAATTTTTGAATAGGTGTATGAGAGCTAGTCCTATGTAAAAGATGTTACAGCAACAGTTGAGACACAATAAGCATAAACTTGCTTAGGTGTGAAAACATTTTTTTAGACATCATAAATTCAACAGTAAAAACAAGATTGCAATTGAAGTTGACTCATGTTTATCACCACTTACTGAAGAATGTCAAATGTTTTTCTTTGAACATAGTCTTCACATTAGATCCTTGCATACTCTGTCAAATTGTCTGATGACCCCATGGATAATAGACTGTACCATAGGGGTCCATTGACTGTCATGGGGGTCTATAGACCATTTGGTACGAACTATGGACTATTGATATGGAGTCTATCGACCTTTTCTTAGGGTCTTTAGACAAAATTTTTATATCTATAGATGAATTGCAATTGAATTTAAATGGTTACAACATGCAATAGTCACCCATGATGGTCTATAGACCCTTTCTTTGTCTGTTTGGAGACCCAATCTTATCAGTTCTATAATACCTCACTGGTTGAAGTTAATGGGTCTATAGACTCCTGTAAATAGATTATAGACCCATACCAGGAGTCTATAGACATTAATTCAATGGCTATACAGATGGTTGACTGTCATCCAACAAATATGATGTCATTTTAAGGTCATCTCATCTATATGATTCATTAAATGAAGTTGAGCGGAGGGGCCCATAATTTTAATTCTAAGCTTTTTGGCCTTGATGTATAGCGTATGTTTTTAAAGATACCTTTTTCTACTAAGCATAAACGAGAGAGAAAAAATCTGGACAAGAGGAGGTGATTGACATGGTGGTATTCATGAGCAATTTGAAAGTAGTCCATATTCTTGAAAGAAGTCCAAAATATATGACTTTTGAAAGTCATCCATTTGGGCATGATGCATCTGATTTGACAAAATTAGATCACTCTTG
Source organism: Stephanocyclus meneghinianus (assembly GCA_036940045.1). Taxonomy (NCBI): domain Eukaryota; phylum Bacillariophyta; class Thalassiosirophyceae; order Thalassiosirales; family Thalassiosiraceae; genus Stephanocyclus; species Stephanocyclus meneghinianus. The sequence continues at coordinate 3,314 of JALLPC010000812.1, read as the reverse complement.
TCTAAACAGAAGGTTTTTTGGTTTTCTTGCAGAAATAGCACTAATTCATCAGTAGCAATGAAGACTCTTGCCAAAATGGACACCTTGTAAAAGTCATTCGTTGGGAAAGGCTTGGCCATTTTGCTTCACTCTTGCCTGAACGGATATGTTTTGAAACTAGTTGTGTTTTCCAAAAATCATCCTGAAGCATGAACAAAAACAGTGTATCAATTTCTTTTCCTGTTCTAGATTCTTTCTTTTCATGTAGCAAATTTCAAGATTTACTTACCTAGAAAATATATGCTTTTTTGGCTTAGATGAAAGAAGTAGACCTCAAGGAGATTATTTCTCTCAACTTCAATCTATAAAAAACGTTTTGAAAATTTTCCTCCAAAACAATTTTTGTGAGTGTCTATAGAATGTAAGGTGGGGTCTATAGATGGGGGTCTACATATGGCTACTAACATGTATAGAGGTCAAATGACTTACTTCATTGTTGTTTCTTGAATGAACTGATATTTAATAGTGTTTACTTCTACCAAAATAACTACACCCTAACACAATGTCTCATAATTTTTGATACAAGAGACAAAAGTGGGAACTCAACAGTAATTGAGATTGACAGAAGCACGTCGACACAAAAGGAATTCTGCTACATTATAATGACACCAATCATGACGACAAATCTCTTTTTTCTTAAATTACTATTTAGATTGAAAGACAAACCAAAGAATAAATTGTGTCAACAAAAAGGGAATATTCTAAAAAGTTATTTCTATCGGCAAACCAGGAACATATCTTAATGATTGCTTACTTGATCACAGCAATTTTCACCTTGAGCTATTTTAACCAACCCACAAAGGCTAAAAAACACAAAGGAGCTCCACCTTTACATCTACATGGGGCATCTTGCCATGTTTGGAGTCCTCAGTGTTTCATTGAAATTTGAATTGATAATGTTTTCAATAATTCTACCATACCTGTTAACAATATAATGCTTGTTATGGTAGATCCATGACATTGTCAATAGTGCATCCATTTGTCAAGTCATTCTTGATGATTTTGACATCATCACCCTATATGAATCCAACAGTACAAAATACTGCAGGGCATCAATTTTGACAGCATCTTCAACCTTGACAGAATATTCACAGTCGCAGGGGGGCTCTGATGATGTAGACTGATATGCCTATTAAGGCATCCTGCATAACATTAGTTAAACTGGATAGCTTTGGTTGGCAGTGGCAGTGAAAATCTGCCATCATACATCACTGAGGGCCATGTTTATTACTTCCTTAATTTGCTGTCAAATGCAGACTTGTCTTCTTTATTGTATCATGCCAAAGCATATTTATGACTTCATTGACTTTTCAGCAGTTGAATCAGACAGGACCTTCATTGCTTCATAAAAAGCAGATGTAGCCTTCCTTGAGTCACTCAACAGCTGCCTAACACAGCTGGGTGTCAGTTTAATTACCCGTGTTCCTGACATCCAAAATGATGCTTAAAATAGGACAAAGGTACCTAACAAAAATAAAGATATTCTTAGACAAGTTTTCATGTTTGTGGCATTTTCCTTATTGTTCCATCCCTCCTATCACTTTCATTAGGAAGATAAAAACTATGAACATCATTATTGTCATCTTGACTAATAGCTCCATTCATTGCAAATGAGTATGCATTGGCTTTTTTCCTAACTACAAGCACTCTATCTTTTTAATTACCTTGATTTCTTGATGTTACATTAGAAAGTATCAGTGCATCAAATGGTTGTGATAAAATGGATCTTTCTACATGATCTCAGGCAAAGATTCTTTAATCAATGCCCACATCTCATGAAGATAATGCTTTGATGTTAACATTTCTGTGAACAAATATTTACAATGACAGTCTTCAATGCTTCTACCTGGGTTGAAAATCATTTTAGACACACTCAAAGGTCTTTCTATGTTCATTAGATCTGGGTCATCCATCATAGTCATATGGGACCAAATCATAACCATCTAACTCATTTTTTAATTGTTTGGTGAATTACTGTCATCCTCTCCTTTGATGACTACACAATTCTTAAGACATCTTAATCCCTCCACATATCAAAATCTCAAGAATTCATCTGCATACCATCACATGCACAACCAAGAACAGTGGCCAGATTAGGCAGCAATACTACAGAAGTCTAAAAGATATAAAAACATTAAAACTGAAGAGAAAATATAACATGGCATGATATGCTTTCTGATATTTTTGTTGAGTATGAGAAAGGTTGGAGATTCCTTACAGATATGGAGGTCAAGAAAGCTCAAGTTTTAGATCAAAAATAGTATGAAACAAAAACACATGCAACTTTTAACAAAAAGCAACCATCATTTCATACTTTCATTTCTAGCAACTCTTTTTCCTGTTGCAGAGGGAAACATGCAGATTGTGAAGGTGATTGCTGTGTTTTGGAAAATGCCAGGATCTTGCAGCCAAGGAAGATCCAAATATGCAGTGAGGTGGAACAGCTAATATAAACATTGAATTGACAATTTTCACATCATAAACAAGGAAAATATTTTAGGTTTTAACAATTTTTTTGCTCATACCTATAAAAATAGGGCATTGGCTGCAAGAAGGAAGTGACTATGGTCTCTAGTCTGTCTGGGCTAGGAGCAGAGAGACAGTCAATAGTCAATAGAGTAGTGAAATTTGGTTGCAACTTGGGGGTGGAGGAATATTTGATAGAAGAGAATAAAAACAAAAAAATCAAGTATTTTCTAATGTTTCTAAAGCTAATGAGAATCCAGCATTAGCTGCAAGCAGGAATTGGTGACAGTCACAGAGACTGCCTGAGGACAGAGAGAAAGTGAGCCACATCTTGAGACACAATGGCAAAAAGAGCATATGAGCAGAAAACTCATGCATGACAGAAACAAACAAAACAATTAAGTTCTCCCCTTTTTCTGATGCCCTTTAGAAAAGTCTCTTAGCTGCAATGTGGGATAGGCGGTGGTTTCTTAGACGATGTGGATGCAGAAAAAATCAAAGGAATGGTGAGGTGGAAAGACTAAAATAAGTTTACTATCACATCAGGAGAACTACCCCATCAACTGAGTTCTTTCCCTATCTTCTAATGCCTGTTAGAATAAGACATTGAATTCAAAAAGGAAGTGTCTCATCTCTGATACTGTCTGGTGGTGGAGAAACGGTCAGCAGCAGAGTGACATGCAAGGTGCAAGGGCCAAAATAACTTTTTAATTGAAACTTAACTGAAAAAACAATCAATGAAGTGTTCACCCTTTTCTCCTTTGCCCATTAGAATAGGCCATTGGCTGCAAGCAGGAAGTGGTTGCAGT
>JALLPC010000811.1:0-11332 GCA_036940045.1 Stephanocyclus meneghinianus | reverse complement strand
TTTCATGTATGAGCTTAAAAGCAAGCGTGAACAAGGGCTGTACTAGGTGCGGTAGTGATGTTATTCGTATGTAACATGAATGTCCCTATTTATATTAGGTCGACGTTCCCCTAGGTTCCCCTCCCTCGCGGCTTTGACCCAATCTTAAAAAAGAATTGAAGCCCACAACACAGGCAATTTCGGACAACACGATACCTTGTAGAACAACAACCAACATACAACATACCATAGCCCACCTCCAACAACATCGTTGATGGACACAAAAAGTCGACAAAACGCAATCATCGAGTAGTCATCGGATCGTCGACCGACAAACACTTCATAACAAGCAAACATTAATGTCGAAAACTAACCTCAAATCCCTAAAATATCGACTTTAAGAGATGGATTCATCGTTGGATTCGGGCGCATCTTTTGATAGACAGTGTCGCAATAAACGTCGTGGTCCCCAGCGCAAGATGAAACAATCATCCCGCTATCTACCGCTGTCGTTGGTGTTGTGCTCTTGCCCGACCACCCTCTGCAGCCACCACCATGACTTACGGCATCACCAGCCACATGAATATCAACAGCAGGTCTCGCCAGACCAAGAACGCAATCTGGCACTGGTCAACACCAACCCCTTCCTGCCCGACTACACCACCACGACGTGCAAAAACGACAAGGCCGCCGAATCGTGGATGACGGCCGTCCCAGTCACGGCCGAGGCATGCTGCAAACAATACTTCTCGTGGAACTTGCAGACGTGCGAGACCAATTCCAAAGCGTGGGCCTTGCTCAACAGCAACAGCGATGACTCGACTCAGGACGTTGTCGTCAAGTATTGGGCGGATACCACCGACGGAATATGCAAACCCGATGGGCCTACGAGGCCGTCTTGGGTCACTGCCATGGAAATTACCTATGACAAGTGCTGTTCGGATTATTTGGCGTGGAGTTTGACCAAGTGTTTGGCTGCCAAGCCGGTCACCATCCAGTATTATCCCGATTCGATCAAAGGTTACTGCAAGGTGGATGGACCGTTTAGACCGTCGTGGATCAAGATTGTGGAAGACGATTACACCGCGTGTTGTCGGAACAATTTCCCCACAACCTTTGACAAGTGCATGGAGAAAAAACCCGACGACGGCACCACAGTCAAGCCCTCTTCGAAGCCCACTTCCAATCTTTCATCAAAGCCCACTGTCAAGGCCACGTCCAGTCCCGTCGCCATCCTCTACTTCACTCCAGCACCCGAAGCATCCTCCCCCACCACGCCGCCACCCTCCAATAAACCCACTGTTCGTCCCACTCCCCGTCCCACCACCAACGTAGACTGCGACGACCCATCCCTCAGCAAAAACCAATGCGAATCCAATCCCAAATGCATATGGTACCTCAAAAATGGGATCGCCTGCGCCTACGTCGCAGACGTCACGCCCACGTCCAGACCCACGCGTCCTCCCTCCAAGCCTCCCGTGACGGCATACGAATTTTACAATTCACCCTCGGATGGACTGTGTAAATTCAACGACGACCAAAAACCGGCATGGATCACCAAAATTTACACCGATTACGATGAATGCTGTCAAAAGGAGAGTTGGGATGTTTCCAAATGTTTGGCCGCGAAACCGCAAGAATTAAAGGATATGGAGATGCAGTCTTCTCCCACGGGAAACAATGACGCTGGTTCCTCATTCATCATTATCGATATCACAGCCTATGGATCCCTCACGCTCAATAATTTGTCGTTGCCGCCAGCAACGGATCCGAAATGGAATGATTTGAAAAGAGTCTTGACGAAATGCTTGATTTTGACATTGGCGACGGATGAGGCGGTTCATCCAAATGTTGAGGTCGAATTGTGGAGTGTGGGGACGCAAATGTTTTCGTGGAGGAGGCTGGCGGACAACCAGGAGGAGGAGAAGGACGAAGAAAAAGGATGCCAAGAAAAGGAGGAAGCGTCACTCCTGCCACACGGTGATGGAGTGGAGAGACGTGTACGGAAGAAAGACAAGCCGACGAACGAGCCGACATCCAATCCCACGAACAAGCCGACGGAAAAGCCAACGAAGAAGAACAAAACAGAAAATACTGCTGTCAAGCCGACGGAAAGTCCCACAAAGAAGGATGCGAAACAAACGGCTGTGATTGCAGCGAGTTACCCACTCAAATTCGCCGTCGTCGTCCCGACCAAATGTGACACCGCTTGCCAAACTTCCAATAACTATCTCGGCAAGACCGAATGCGATCATATCGAGAAACATCTACAAGATTACATCGCCAATAACTACTTTGGCGTGCAGCTCAAACGAGAAGGCAAGGCCGTAGGTCTCTTCCAAGACACATTACCCACCGCCACCGACGTCATCTTGACCTATCGATTCGCCGCCAAGTCCAACGCTGGATTGACCTGGGCTCCAAGCAAGTCACCCACATACGAACCGACCTTGACTCCCACGTTCCCCCCGAGCGTATCAACCAGTCCCACGGCATCCAGTGCACCCACAGCCAGTACCTATTATCCCGATTACGAATATCATATCTGTAAGAATGATGATGCTCATTCGGAATTTGAGGTGAATTTCTTCAAGAGCTTGGAGGACTGTTGCCGATTTGATTGGATTGATTACAAACATTGTATGGAGTTTAGTTTTACGAATCCTCCTACACCCAGGTGAGTCTAAGGCAAAACGCGTTTGATTATCTGTGTTTCGACATTTGTCATCATAACTATATTTTGCGTCTCGACGGATTTTCTTTTAGACCATCAAAACAACCTTCCAACAAGCCAACGAAAGAACCCATCACCAAGAGACCGTCTCCTAAACCCACACGTGCCCCGACATTGCAGCCAATCAAGCCCTACTCCGCACCCGTGGGAACGAGCGGCGTGATCTATTACCCCGATCTAGTTTTACGAGTATGCAAGTCCGATGGCAACCACGGAAACATTCCGTACCAGTTCTCCACCCCCGAGGCATGCTGTAAAAACAATTATATGGATTACGATGAATGCATGGCCTATGCCGTTCCTAAGAAGTACATTCCCAATCCGTGGGCGGGATACTGTCAATTTTCGGATGGGTCCGAGATCTCCATTTACATTTACAATAGTCCGGAAGACTGTTGTGATACTGGCATGGTGGGAGATTATGACACTTGCATGACGAATACTTTAAACCAGTCGGCTGGGACTGGTTCTCCCACGAAGCGTCCTACACCGAAACCGGCTGCGACTTCTCCTCCGGGCAACTATTACCCTGATTTTGTCGAAGAGTATTGCAAGTCTGATGGACAACATGAAGACAAGCCCTATGTGTTTACGACGGCCGAGAAATGTTGTCGCAATGCAGTGATGAATTATGACAGTTGTTTATCACTGAGTATTGAACATTTTGGAGAGGCTCCACAAATTACCCGGAAGTGAGTTCGCACGCGTGCATTTTTGTCTCGCTGCGAGATCATTCTTGGCTAATTGATATGTTGTTCCACTGCTTTCTTTTTTCATCAAGACCAACCAACAGACCAACATTAAAGCCATCACCAAAACCTTCGATGAGTCCCACTACGTCGAAACCGACGCCAATTAATCCCACCATCACAGCTAAACCAACGGATCGTCCAACCACTCGACCAACTCCCTCCCCCACTGTGCGTCCCATTACATCCAAACCTTCGTCTGCAGAATTTCACGAGCCAGTCTATTACCCCGATCTCGTGCTACGTGTCTGCAAGTCCGATGGCAAGCAAGGCAACCTTCCATACAAATTCTCATCCGCGGAGGCATGTTGTGATAACAATTACATGGATTATGATGTGTGCATGGCGTACGCCGCAGGATATAAATATGTCCCTTATCCTGTGGGAGAGTATTGCCGAGTTTCGGATGAAAGTGAATCAATCATTTACATTTACGACAGCCTTGAAGATTGCTGTGATTCAGGTATGATGGGGGACTATGATAGCTGTGTAAGATTGACCTTAGAGCAGTTAGGTAGTTCTGACGGAGTTGGGTCGTCAACGTCGAGTACAGTTTATGCCACCACGAGCACAGCTTCTGCTACTACGACTATCGTGGCAGAGACTTCGGTTCCCACTACTGCCCAACCAACTCAAAAACCTACGTCGGGGAAGCCAACTTTAAAGCCTACTGTGAAATATACTATCCCTCCAGTTGTTTCATCGGCCATTGATGCCAGACAATTTACTGATGAAGTGATAGATGGGTTCGAAAACGGCTTGGATGGTGTATTTCGTAAGTGTGCAGATGTCGCGATTATTGAGTATTACATCAAACCCTCTGAGGCTTTAATGACACTGCTATTGCCATTTTATTCACCTTCTTCTGTACGTAAAGCGTGGAGTACTAGTGTAGACAAGCCATGGACTATCGACAAGACCAAATACAATCAAGGCACTGCATCAGCAAAGAGCAGTCCAGTCTCAAAGGGAGAAACATCAGATTTGTATGTCGCCGTCAACTCAGACCACGGTGGAACGTTCTTTTTTTCGATGAAGTCCGATGTCCAAATGCCTTTCAGTGGATTCTACATAAATGTCGATGACAAATCCCAGTTCGGGTACACTTATCCCACTCCAAACTGGGTAGATCAAACCGTTACAGTTCTGCCTGGTCAACATGTTCTCATGTTCCGAACCTGGGCTCCTTCCGTATCGTCTTCGTCGTCAACGGCATCTTCGGGAACAGTCAACATTGACAAAGTTTCATTCCAACCGCATTTACTAGAAAATTTTGAGAGCCAAAAGTTGTCATGGAAAGCAATTGTTTTTACTGGCGCGGAGTGGACATTCGATAGCACCAATGCGCATGGAGGTACAGTCAGTCTACGTAGCCCAACGCTAAGTTCGGGACAGAGTTCAAAAANGCTAAGTTCGGGACAGAGTTCAAAAATGAGCTTCGAGTTTACAACATCTACTAAAGGCTCTTCACTTGAATTTTGGTATAATGCGAACATTTCGAGTTCGGATAAGTTTTCGTTTCTGATAGATGGATATGCCGTTCTTGATGTTGCTAGCAGCACTGGAGAATGGAAGTCTCTGAGCAAAAGTCTCGCACCAGGGAAGCATACAATAGAGTGGAAATTTGTTAAATCGGGAAGTGGCTCTAGCGCAGTCTGGATCGATGACATCAGAATATTGCCAATTGGTGTATATTAATATTTGTTACTTAGTCTTGCTACAGAAAGGCTTAAGATACACCAGTAAGCATTTTATATCAGCATCCTAAACATGTTGATCTACCATGATATCTTTACCTGCCCATCAGCTGCAGCTTGGGATCCTGTGATACTGACTTGTATCTTGACAACTCTACCCAGCTTGCATTTTTTTGTTTTGCCGTTACTGATTGCGGGTCTTGCTATAACCTCTACTCGACTAACCTCTCCATTGACTGACGCCGCAATGTCATCCAGTGATTTGCTGTTATTTTCCGGTTCGGGGAGGTAGATAAATATATTGCCCGACTTATCATAGTCGTTCTTCAAAGACAGATTGAGATAAGATCTACCCCATTCGAACGATTGAACCTCGAAGCCGCAAGAAAAGTGCAAGTCACTTCCAATGTACTGAGGCCTACCAGGATTGGCTGGTTTGATATGAAATATCTCCGTTTCGTGAGGTGAAAGCCTTTTGATGAGAGGCTCTTTATCAACCAGCGTCTGTTACGGAAAGAGAAAAAACTGTTGAGGTCGGGCTATTTAAAACTATTGTTGACATAAACAAGACTCACCTGATGGGGTATCCAAGTGTATTCTGATGACCAGAATGAGAATACGTGAAAGCCACACTCTGATAGCTCACAGGGGGATGCTTCATCGTTTGTAAAACCCATTGCATTAAAGTCTTGAAGACTGTGCTGCACCAATGTAGCAAAGGAGACATTAAGCCTTGCAGTATGTTCCATCCAGTTGCTAAGGCTGACGATGGTCCATGTGCCCAGACCTGGAGCGACAAGAAAACAACTTCGTTCTCGGCTGTAAGGGTCAATAATGTTTCCGGGCGAATAGCCTACTTCGCATTCTAATTTCGACGATTGGTCTTTCAGAATTCTTTCCTCTGGCATGCTTTTCGGTGATTCGGAAGCATTATATTCATTCTCTTCTTCGGTCGTCCTATCTATTTTGCTCTGTCCTATCAGGTATTCGGTACACCACAAGCGTAAAACAGAAGGCATCCCCTTGTTCATGGTGCTGTGCAAATCTAATGGTACTGCAGTGACTCCAGTGAGCGGGAATATCCTTTTTGCTACGCTTAATCTCCTGTCGCTAACTTTCTGCATATCGTCGGACAGAAGGAACATGCCACCAGTCATGGCTACGATCGATGCAGCACTGACAACTTCAACGTCGGTTAGTTTGGTGGACTCACCCAACAATATGCAATCTGGATCATTATGCCACCACCTTGACGCACAAGTTGAAATAAAAGAGGGAGTTGTTAGAGTCTGGAGTTTCATTGAAATGATCAAGCAATATTCACTGACCTATGCCCAAATGGTGCACGTGACATTGTGTTGCGAAGCATACCTCTTAAGGCCGGCAATGTCCCATTGTCCCAATGCGGCAATGGGAACTCTGGCACCCATGTTGGCCCTGTATCGCAGCTCACACGCATTCCATCGACAAACCCAACTGCTGAGCCGATGGGGCATCCACAACCTATGATGAAAGCATCCTTTGCCGCTGCTCGTATTGTACGCAATCCCAAATACATCGCTTCTGCACGACTCATGGTGTTGTCGTATTTCCCATTCCCTGCGAGGCAGGATGCGTACAAGAAATCCAACTTAAGCACATCAAAACCCCATTCGTCTACAGCACGTTGTATGGTGTCGTAAACGTGCCGTCGTACAGCAGGGTTCGTAGCATCCAAACCATAAAAGAACTTTCCACAGTTTGCCGAATTGGCATAACTCCCCGAATCATTTCGAATGATCCAATCTGGATGATCCTTGGCTAACTGCGAAGACTTGTCGCATGCAAAAGGAGCCAACCAGACACCAGGTTTCATCCCTTTCGAGCGGATGGCATCAGCCAAGACTCTCATTCCGCCATCTTTCAAAAATTTACCAGGTTTTAGGGAAGTCCAATCTCCCCACGAAGTCATATACCCATCATCTATCAGGCAGACATTGAATCCGATTGTTTTTTGCTTCTGTTCCAAGATATGTGCGTTTCTAGCCAAGGAATCATGATCAATGTCACTGTAGTAATGGTACCATGAGCACCAACCTGTTGTCAATCCCTTTTCCATAGGTCTTGCATCGTTGTGATCACCAACCGCATGAACGTAATACACCATAGCTTCTTCATCGTAGCAACACGCGTCAACAATTTGGCAATACGCCCAATCTGTACTGAGGCTACGCTTGGCAACCAGACCTTCGTGGCAGGCGTACAAGCTAAAACGACCGAGATCCGAATCCATAAGCACAGTTCCAAATTGCTTGCGTTGAGATAAAAACCCAACGATCAAAGCAGGCCCGCCTTCTTCGTCTAAAAGGACGACATCCTCATCATGTCTAGACGTGGCTCCGTTTGATGATATGCAGGCGAACATGTCAGATTTATAAAACGCTGTGAATTCGTTCAACTCTTCATCAACCGAATCGACGTCCGCAACAATGTCTCTCCCCTCTGCCAAGGCAACAGTCGCATCGACCCTCCCTTCTCCTTCACACCACTCATCTTCACTCTCCCATGTCTCAAAGGCATCCAAACGATTGCAAGTAGGAGATGACAATACCACCCCGCCCCGATTGAATGCCTCGCTCAACAAACTGGGCATCGCACTTTTCGGTTGCGGCTCTCCCTGCACGACACTTCCGGAGAAGGACCAACTTTGATATCCATGGATGTACACGTTGGTGGGTGATTCGACGTCATATGATGTGTTCGAGGATGTTTCTGGAAGATTGTTTTCGGTGTCAAGTTTGACGTTGTCTTTGTTGGCCTCTTCGGATCGAGGAGATGGTTTGTTTTGAATTATATCAGGATGTGCTCGCAAATGCAATGTTCCTTCCATCAATGTCATGCAATCGACGGCAACACTGGGTTTGGGAGGGTGATCTACCTTCCATAACAACGGGGGGCACTCATGAATTGCATGAGATTTGCGTTCCACTCCATCGTCATCGCCGTTGTTCATGCTGGAGGAAGCTGGCATCTGATGTGGAATGGCAAATGTGAGAATTGGTCCCCATTGCCTCTTCGTTTTTTGACTGTTTATGCTGCCAAGGGACAACTCATTCGTATCAGTTGCCTTGTCCTCCCTCGTTGACCAAGGTGGCGAAGGCAAATTATCCCAATCATCCACTGGAGGCATTTCAAAACCAATCTCCTCTTGATTTCCATCAATTTTCGTGATATTTTCGTCACTGCAGCATCCAGCGCAACCATGACCATCAGGACCGTAAGCTCCGAATTTACTCCTCAAATACACTCTGAGGGCATGACAACGTCCAATTCCCCGAATCCAAACTCCACCAGTGACACATTCAGTCGTCTTCGTCTCGACCTGGATTGGTTCAACATGTAAAATATCCTCAAAAGTATACACAACCTTGACTCTATGAATAGGTTTCGTTCTAAAGTTGTTCATCCACCGCTGCCGCTTTCCATTTCTTCCGGCATCAGCGCCACAAACCACCCCACATTTCCCACAACATCCCCTGGCGCAATATCCAAGAGAACGATTCCAAGAAGAGACATTTGTATATGATGGCAATGCCTCATGTGATGGACGGTACGTCACGCACAGCAAGGTGGCGGAAGTTACATTCCATTGCGAGGGGGAGTTGAGGGAGGAGTAGGACCAGCTCCATTTCGGTGAGTCTTGGCATTTGCGCTTGTTCGTTTGAATTTTGTTGTCGTTGAGGTTGTCATCGCTTCCATAAGGAAACGTCACCGACACTCCATGAGGACACAGTTCGGCAAGGTATCCGCCCTTATTGGAGATTGATGGACAGGAGAGGCCGTCGTTGGGCAAAAGAGGGGCCTCGGGCAACGCACCGTTGTTGTCTTCATCTTCTTGAGAGGAGGACGACGATTTGACGCGAGAATACGGAAGGCTTAGTCGAAAGATCCATCCGGGGTAGGATGGTAAGATCGTCTCGCTGTGGCTTGGCATGTGTAACGGATGATGGGCGTAAGATAAGAATGGGACACGGGGGACGGTCGCCGACATTCAATTACGCCCAAATTAGAAAAGCGTGCAACCGTCCGGTGCACGAGCTCGCTTTTTCAATGTTTATTTCTTACTACACCTACGTACCAATAATTTGAGATGTGCATCACTACGAGATGTCGTACGATACAAAAAACCTTTCCTACATAAAGGCCTCCAATAGCTAAAAAAATAAAAAAACGATACCAAGGGGGAAAAAATCACAGACTTTACCATAAATTAAATCAATAATTTCATGTTAAATTTGAATAGATAAAACTACCATAGCAAATAAAAACATGACATAGAAACTGTATGGTGCCTGTAGGATAGATTCACATCAATGCTCACAACATTGAGTTGTAGGGTGGTTGTAGGGTTGGATAAAGATAAACACAAAAAAACTCGATAGAAATTTACATCAATTAAAGCAATTAATCGGATAAAAAAGTGCAAATAAAAAAAGATGTAGACACTAAATGTTGGTTGTAGGATAGCTCCAGACCAGTGCTTATAACACTGAGCTGTGCGATTGTTGTAGGAATGGTCACAATTGTAGCCTAGAGGGTAGGAGTAGGGTTTGGTCAAGGAAAAATGGAACAAATAAGACACTTTGACATTTCCCCAATTGAAAAAATATTTTCATGCTTAATCATCGAACCCAACATGATTTTTCAGCTACCATGGTTTGCAAGGTTGTTGCATGATTTCAGCCTGTGCAACCTAGCAAGCTCGTAGAATCTTGCTGCAAAAATAATATCTTAAAAAGAATTTGCACGCTCCAAAAACAGCTAATGCACACAAGAGGTACTATCAAATTAATATTTTGAAAAATTATGATTCATAAAATTTTTTATTTAATTAAATCTTTTTAATCATCTTTTATTTATTACATCAGAATAAACAATGAATACAGTTAATGAATGAATTAATCAATCAATGAATTCATAACTTATATTTGATCATTTTTTTGTCCTTTATTCCATTATTTATTCCTTGATTAATTAATAATATAAATTAATTCATATACTTACTTGATTGGAGGAACAATACACCCTTTCTCAACCCAATGACTCAACATCACCACACCAACAAGTACTCCTCCATCTCCGATATCACCCACATTACCTCACCCAAAAAGTAATTCAACTATACTGGGCCTCAACTGTGGCAAACCTATCTGGGGAAATATCACTCAAAGATTTGAGATACCTCAATGGTAATAAAATTGGACTTGATCAATTCACCATTGCCTACAGCCAGCCTCTTAATCTGAGAAACCAGTTCTTAGTTTGATCAATCCTTGGTAGAAGGATGAATGTCTCAACGTACATTTCTAAAACATGAGACTCCAATTCCCCTTTCTTTTATCAAGTCTAGCCCGGAAATGACTCGTCATCTCACCTTGCTACCCTCAAAAATAAAGTCACCCAGGCTAAAAGTTTTTTTTCCTTTGGAGGTGTTTCACTGTGGATTATTATCACAATACCCCCTGTGTGTTTTCTCCTCATATCAAGTAATTAATGAATCAATTAATATTATTAATTAATTGATAAATAACAAATGAAATAAAGGAATGAAGATTTATGAACTAAGTCATGAATTCATTAATTGATTAATTAGTTCATTTACTGTAGTCATTCTGTTTTTTGATGTCATTAGTAATTAGATTATTAAAAAAAATAAATTAAAAGAAATGTTGTATGAATCATAATTTTCCAAAATCTTAGTTTGGTAGTACCTTGTGTGTGCGTTATCTGATTTTGTAGCATGCATAATATTTTTTAAGATGATATCTCACAAAAAGATTCTACAAGCTTGTTAGGATGAATGCGCTGAAATCATGCAACAGCTTTGCAAATGGTGGTAGCAGAAAAACCATGTGAAAAAGTGTAGTTATTACTTTCACATAAATGGGAATGAATAAAAAATAATAGTGTTGGAAGAATTTTCTGAGAGATATATTCCTACATAGAGGTTACTTAGACCATTCGCAGCCAACTGGGAAGAATATCTAGGCTATTATGCTGAATTGCCCAAGATAGTTTTCTGCACTAAAATTTTTTGTTTAACCCAAGGTCATTACACCGCCATGTTGGCTAATGTTATCATGCTAAATATAAGTATATGACCTAAGCCAAAAGTTGGCATAGGCTGCCAACAA
>JALLPC010000810.1:0-11378 GCA_036940045.1 Stephanocyclus meneghinianus | reverse complement strand
TGGAGGATGGCATCAATTTTTTTCTTCCAGGGTTTGAGACCCCGTGGAGTTAGCCAGTAACCAAGCCAGTCAGTTTCTTTGACGGCCCATTCACATTTCAGTGGGTTAATAGTGAAACCATTCTCACGTAGTCGGCGTAATATGTCGCCAAGTAACTTAATGTGGTGTTCCCAAGTTTGGGAGAAAGCACCAACATCATCAATGTATACATCTGCATCATCAATGCCTGCTAATACACTTTCCATAATTGACTGTGCAAGGTCAGGGGAACATTTGAGTCCCATCAGGAGTCTCAAGTATATATTTCCCAAATGGGGTGATGATAGTACAGAGCTCCTGACTATATTCATCAAGCCCGAAGGTATAGTACTGCATTCTTATGTCAAGTTTAGTGAAAAACTTGTAACCTGAGTGTTCACACAAGATATCCATGATCCTCCACAGAAGATATTGTTTACATCTTACAACTTTGTTGAGTTGGTGTCTGTTGCTGATCCAGAGTACACATTCATCCTTTTTAGGTACAATAAAAGATGGCAAAGCCAACTCACTCTCTTTTATTGGAGCTAAAACTCCAATTTCAACATGGTGGTCCAATTCTGTTTTGAATGTTTTCAGGTGCACTCGGGGTACAGGATACAGTTGTGAATGCATGGGCTTAGCATTGTTTAACAGTTCTATGTGTACCTTGCAATGTGGGTAAGTACCAAGGATACCATCAAACAGCATGTCATTGAACTTCAACACCTTCAGAAAGTCTACTCTTTGGTGGAGGTTGAGATATGTGAGATTGTCCACAACATTGCTGACATCTGTCCATTTGTATTGTGGATCAAGAATCATGGGTGGCATATCAGTGCAACCAATCTTCGTAAAGGAGTTCATCCTTTGTTTGGATGAAGAACATATCTTCCATGGGGATGAAGTCTTTGGAGCTCACACCACCAGGTGGGCAAAGTAGGATGGAACAATAGAGCCATTCCATTTTTCCTTCTGAGTAATTAAGTTTAATTCCTGTTTTTACCAAGAAATTAGTACCCAGGATGATGTATGATGTTGTACTTGACATTATCATTGTCAAAAACAAGACATTTTTGTTAATCAATACACCAAATCAGGCATCCTTAAGTCTCTGAGGGTGTTGACCTCTTGCATTTGGATCTTTCCAGCAAGGGTGTGACATTTCATGTCATATTAATTATTTTAGTGATGACCTTTGGCAGCAAAGCGGTTCTTCTTATCAAGGAAACTGTGGATCCAGAGTCAAGAGGAGTTGGAGGAGCCTACGGCTTTTAACCATGTTGATTATATATGCAGTGCATATAGTGACTGGTGACTCATTTTTTGGTAGGACAATTTTTGGTCCATGACAACTGTAACAGGGTTGGTCAACCTCTGTCTGAAAGGTCTCACATGTTGAGAAGTAAGAAGCATTCCCAGTAGAGACGAACTTGACAAAGCTAGGGCAAAAGTGCAAGTGCTATTGTTGTCATAACATAGCATTCTAGATTAATGCAAAAGTGGTTAGGTTCAAACTGAACTAGTTTAGTGCCTATGATAACCACATCTGTTTGAATTTCATTCAAATCAGAAAACAAGTCCCATTCAGGGCAAGTACATTTTGAAAAAATTCCTCTACTGGCACGGGCCTTCAGGCAAAGTGCTTGTCTTGACATTTGTTTTTGAGATGTATGTCCTTTTTGGTTTTGCCTTTGGAGGGACCAGGAGGCAAAAAAGTGGCAAAATGCTGTAGTCATTGGCTGGATGGTGGTTTGTTTTCTCATTGGAGAAAGAGTGAGTCCTTTTTCTGGCCTGAGGACTTTTATGATCTTGGTTGGCAAGGTGGTGGTTTTCACCAGACTGAGACCCACTGCTGGAGTGGGATACAGTAGAGCAGGAGCACCTTGATGATGTTGAGAATGCGGAGGAGCTTCACAAGTAAGAACACTTGTTTGGCAGCCAGCATTGGCATGCATGGTAAGATGGTCCTTTTTGTTGCTATCATTTGATTGAGGGTAGCAAGTGGTTTTTCGATTGTGATGGTTTTGATCATGCTTGCAATCCTTGTGATTGCGATGGCAATCACTCGCATGATCCATTTTGTGATCTCTACAAGCATTGCGCTTGTTTTGATTATGGTATCAATTGTGGGCACAGTGATTGTGGTGGAATTGATTTCAACAATCATGGTATCAATTGCAATGGTGGCATTCATTGCAACCCTGTGGCATGTATCGCGTTTCTTGTGGCAATTGTTCTTTGAATTGCTCATCACATTCAACTTATTGGAGACATGCTTGAGCTCCTTTACCATACCATTGATCACATCTGCATTGGGGCAGTGCTCAAAAAGCAGGCAGGTACCATGACTTCCATCGGAAGCAACTTGTGCATCTCGGCATATTTCCGCCGGTGACAAAGTGGTACAGAGAAGAAGATCTGTTCACTCTTTTCCTGGTCACCGGGCAATGCCATCATGCAACAGAGTAGGCTGTCTTCAAGGATTTCAAACTACGTTGTCAACTGTACCCAATGGCACATGAAGTCATGAACTGGCATGAGCGCAGGTTTCTTGACAGTCCAAAACCAGTGAATCAGCTGGTTGCTGATGTTGGGGAACCCCACCAATGCCTTGAGATAGTCTTGAATGCACTCTAGAAAGTTTTTGTACATCTCGGAAGGACATCTCATGAATACAATGTTGGTCACAGTGAGTGCAGCTTCTTGTAGTCATTTTTCTAGGAGAGGGAATATGGTTGGTCCATCCTCCTTCTTGTTGGTAGAGATACGGTTGACCACCTGGTGCTTGAAGTCTGGGAGTGTCATCTACAGAAAAAAACTCTGGTCCAAAGCGGGCCTGGTTGGGCACAACACTGGCAGAGTACTCCTTACTGTTGCAGTGAAGGAGATTTTAATGTGGTCGGGTTATTTCAACCCGTCCTTGATGGTGAGGCCAGGCAACCCATCGGGACCAAGAGAGGTCCAGGCAACAGCTTTCAGGATGTCAGACATGTTGGGCTTGAGAAAGATGATTCAAAGGAATCGACTGCTTATTCACTATAATTATAGTCACCTACAGGCAATGTAGGTTAAAATAAAGTCAAAGTTGAGAGGAAATGAAATTGTGATTCTCTTTGATTAACTGCAAACTACTACAAACTCCCTTCTTGTTCTCCAGTCAGTCAGAGTCCACACCACTGCTCTCTCTGAGATTTCTCATACCTCTGAGATCATGACCTTTAAGTACCAAAAGCGGATATGATCTACATATGCTCATCACATACCGTATACATACCAGTCTACAGAGTAGTCACATATGGCTTGGGTGGTGTGTATACTTTGTCTTGCAGCCACACATTTAGGCTGAGCTGGTCACTTTTAGTAAAAGGTCTAATGTAGGACTCAGTACTAGCTTAATACTCAACTACTGGACTGTATGTGGCTAGAAACCATTGGTTGCTAGCCAATCCTATAGACATAGGTATCTGCCCTTTTGATACACACTTCCCCTTTGTATAAAAAGGGTCTCTATGCATGGGTAGGACAATCACCAGTCATCTTCCATTGGAAAAGGGAAGTGGTTGTCTCCTAAAGTCTCACAGCCAAAGAAACGACCTGTGGTGTAAGTGCCATACACCATGTAGGCCTACAGGAATGGCTGCACAGAAACATCTAGCTTGATGATAAGGAGTTCTGTCAACATCTTCAACTGAACCCCTACCACTGAATTTGTTACACAGCATGGAAAGAACTTTTAATATGCTTCAATATGGTTGTGATTTAGTTCAGCCAATACTGAATAGTGAATTGCATTTTTTATCACTAAAATGTTATATTCAGTATTGACTGGCACTATTGTCAGTTTAGGCTGTGATTTAGTTGGGCTGATAGTCCAATAGTGAACACAATTTTTGGAGATTATTTAAATTTTTTTTTGGCTG
Source organism: Stephanocyclus meneghinianus (assembly GCA_036940045.1). Taxonomy (NCBI): domain Eukaryota; phylum Bacillariophyta; class Thalassiosirophyceae; order Thalassiosirales; family Thalassiosiraceae; genus Stephanocyclus; species Stephanocyclus meneghinianus. Next base: position 7,437 of record JALLPC010000810.1, on the reverse strand, counting down.
TTTACTGTTGACCAAAAATCATGATTGAGTTGAGAATCTTGAAACTTGTCAATAGTTCAATAGTTAGCTAGTGCAATAGTGTGTTCAAAAAGTGCAAGAGTAATTTATTTCTGTTACCAAAAATCAAGTTTTCAGCAGATTTCATTGAATGTCCAAGGGATTGCTTTTCATGAGAGAACTTCAGACTGATACAGCAGTCTCTCAGTCTGCTCTACAGTAGTTGCAATCTCAACCTCTTCCAATGCAAACAAGTCCAAGTCTGCTGCTTGCAGCATCAAGCCAACGATGCTTGTGAGACTCTACTGATTGTTGCAGCAATGGCTCTATGAATTAGTAATGAAATGATTTATTTCATAAAGTTAATTAATTAATTAAGTTTCAAGTTGTTAATTTGATTAATCAATTAGTTATGCACTCATACCTATGTTAATTAATAAATTAGTCAATATAGATCCGTGTTGTTGGGTTGCGGTCATTGGATTTTGGCTGTCGGTCATGCCAGCTGTTGTGTTCAGCAGCTGTCAAGGTTTATACAGCATGGTGTTCGTGTGGAATTTTGTGCATTGAGAGAGTGGTTGCACACATAAAAAATGGCAGGAATGATATTTGCCTATTGAGATAGGTCTAAAGTTGTGGGGTCAATAGCACTTGCTATTGGACTATTGGGCCTCATTAAACTGAATAGGTCAATAGTAAATTACAATTTTTTACTTTCTATTGCACTATTGGGACCAACTAAATCAACAATAGTGCACACCAATAGTGCAATAGACTTTTTAGTGATAAAAAATGATAAAGATTCTATTCACTCTTGGACTATTGGTCCAACTAAACCACAGCCTTAGTAGGTCCCAATGGTGCAATAGATAGAAAATTGCAATTTGCTATTGACTATTGCAGTTTGGCAAGGCTCAATAGCCTAATAGCAAGTGCTATTGACCCCTAATTTTTTGATCGGGCCCAATAATCCAATAGCATTCTCAATAGCTCAATAGCATTCCCCCATGATTTTCACAGCAGTTTTCTATCACTGTCATCATCTCATCTGTCTGGCCATCTGTTCATTTCTATTACATATGTTAGTCTGTCCATCAACATTGCTCTTTTATGAGGTGACAGAAAGTTCACTATTGCACTATTGCACTATTGCACTATTCGATGTTGACAGACTTCGAGATTTAAGCAACTATATCACAATTATTTCTGCATTAGTGAGCAGCAAAAAATAGAAATAATTGCAAAAATACTATTCTCTGTTCACTATTGGACAAAATAAATCACAGCCTAAGGGCATCAACACTCCAATGTGGGAGTCCCAATACATAAATCCTGTGCCAAGATATTGTAACTCTCACTTGGCTGACTGGATAAGGCACCCATTTGGTGCCATCCAAAAGTATGGTTTATTCATAGTGGGCACAATGTCATAATATGGGCTGGTGTTTGCACATAGGCCCTATTGTAACTTTGGCCAAAATGTTTTTGCTACATTTATATGGAAGTCTCTTGGTCTGCGATTCATGTTCCTGGCTAGACAGGCCCAGTTATTGGCTTTCTTTGTGATGTTTGAGAGTATGCTACTGGTGTTTCTGGAGGGACACATCTCCTGACAGATGCTGAATTGGGGAAGTGGAGCTATCCAGAAGAGTCAATGCAATCAAAAAAATGCCTTGTGCAATTCTCCAAATAGCCTCAGTTGCCTTTGTTATCCCAGTTGTTCCTTGTAAGATAATACGGGCATCTTGAGGGTTTTAGTGTGCCTCCTGTGGCAATCAGTAGGTTGCTCCAGCTTGTGGTGATTTATTGCAATCACACATTTGTATGCTCTGCTGTGCTTGTTTCACCCTCACTGAGATCTATAAGGTCATTATCATCAGCATACAGGATACATGATGACTGCTTCTGAGGCTTACTTACAGGGAAGACACAGGATGCACCATGGCCTTTACTTCAATGCACACTCAGTATTGCTATGGACACCACTGCCCATCTGGCAGGCAATGTGCAATTGCATGAATCCTTGTGTTTTGATATGTACCCTTTCTCCTACCACCTGTTTTGAGTCACCAAAAGATGTTTTGAGGAAGAATTGAATCTGCTGAATAGCTGTGAGCATGGAATGGGTCATTGGGAGAGGCACACAAAAGGCCCAAAAAACAGAGATGTGATTGCATTTGCAATTTGGTCACAACAGTTTGTTGCATCCACTGAGGCTTATGCTTCTGGGGACTTAAGCTGATGGGAGACATTATAAAAGAGCACTTTGCCAGAATAGCATGCATTGACCCAGCAATATTTTGTTGGCCCTGTTGACATCTGTCTCTATGAGTAGAATTGCCCAGAGTTTTGAGATGAGCCGTGTATCTGCAGACTTTTCCAGCACAACACAGAGGCCAGCTTTCCACCTTGAGAAGGTGCCATCATGATGTAATGCAATGGATGTTTTTAATGCATGCATGTCAGAGATGAGATCAAAGTCCACTTCCGATGCATAATGTCCAAAATGTAACCCTGACTGTGCTAATAACATTGTTTTTTAACTTGTGTTTCCAGGCATGCTGTCAAATTTGTTGAGTTATTATGTGTAGGATACTGTTGGGTGAGATTTTGTAGCAAAACTCCAAAAAAGAGATGCGGATTATCCTGATGAAGCCTATGTAGGAGAAATGTGCTGTTGAGTACCATGTCTATGGAGGTCATAGCTGCATTGTATCCAAAGTTGCCTGCATCCTTCCTTGGCAGATGAGAGCTTCTTTGGCCATGTGGTATCATTCCTGATGGATTTTTCTCCATATAACCAATTGTGCTTCAGACTGTGTTAAGTAATTTGTAATCTGAACATTGTCTTCTTTGACTTAAACTGAGCTAACATGTCACTCTCTTTTCTGCCCTAGTGCCCAGTTGAGTCTTTGCCAGATGGCCTGGTCTTTCTCACCATTGATGATTTGCAGGATCCACTGTTCAGTTTTTTGTCATGACAGTCTACAGCGACTGAGTCTGTGCCTAAGATGAGCTTGGCAGTGGCGGTGACCATGCTTTGTAATGTATTGACACCATGTCTTACATTCTGAGAGATGGCCACAAAGAGATGGGATGGATTCATTGAAAGAATCTGTTATGTTGCACTGCCTCACTTGGCATTTGAGGTTTCCTTGATTCTTATCTTACCAGCCAAATACCAGAGTAGTGATTGGTAACTGAGAATGTGTTTGATCCAAAGAGATGCCTGTGGGGAAAATGGATTGCACCCAGACTTTAACTTGTGACAACATCTTTTTGCATATTGCATGCATTGTGTGGCCGTGTGATCAATTGTATTCAGCTGACTTACAGTTGGTGTAGGTTAAACTAAAGCAAAAGATAAGATGAATGAAATTGTGATTATAATTGATTAACCGCAAACTACTACAAACTCGCTTCTTTTTCTCCGGTCAGTCCGAGGAGTCTCCATGGTCATGCAGTCCACACCGCAGCTCTCTCAGAGATATATATGTTGGGGCCCATATTGTAACTGTCCCAGTCTTGATAATGGAGCATCTAGTCTCAAGACTGGGTAGCGCGATCCCTGAATTGAGACTTGGTTCTGAAAAATTCACAATATGGGGACTACAGTATCGATACCGGGTGCCCAGTATGAAGACTGGGTCACGAATGAAACTTGCCCCACAGACCCCATATTGTAACTCCCCCAGTATCAATACTGGATGTCCAGTATCAATACTGGACATGTCCAGTCTTGATACTGGCTATGTCCAGTATTGATACTGGATGTACCAGACATCCAGTATCGATACTGGATGTCCAGTTTTGATACCCGACCTCCGGTATTTACATCACCAAAATACAAGAAGACACCTAACTGATGCATGGGTGTCACAAAGTGGAATTCCCCATATTGTAACTGGGGGCATTTTTGGAACCACATCTCAATATGGGGATTGCGGGTCCCAGTCTTGATACTGGATGGTCCAGTATCAAGACTGGGACAGTTATAATATGGGACCCGACATATATATTATATCTAATTCAGGTGCTACCCTCAGAACTACCACGACTTACCATCTCTATGTAAAAAACATTCTATGTAAATGCAAGTAAAAACAATATAATGAGAAGGTCCAATAAAATTGATTAATATCTAGGTTGCTCATAAGCATGCCTTTGCAACATCGTACATTGGGTGCCCGCCGTAATTCATCTATCTGTTCAAATGTTCAAATCTTTGCCGCCAAAATTTTTATTTGGGCCTCTCTTAATTTCATCCCATAATTGTTTTTCTTCCAAATCCTCGAAATTGCCTTTTCTTAGCAAATAAATGTTTATTTTGGCAAAATCGGGAGGGAAAATATGGCACAGTTATATTTCACAGCTCAATCTTTCTCAAAATATGGCGGGCTACAGGATTCGATACTCTGATCTCGTCTGCCCATCACCCCAATCAAAAATGAATAGCTATCAATGGTGCATATTTGAATATTGGTGGAATTGGAGTAGAAAAGAGATTTGGACAAAAAACAGTGTGTCCGGACATGGCCACTTTTCTTCCAAATTTTTGCAAAAAAAATCACAGGATTTGAGATTTGGAAGAGATTTGGCGGAGGTTTGGAACATCCAAATATTTGGTGCTTTGAACATTTGAACAGATAGACAAATTACGGCAGGCACCCAGTACCATGTCTCATATAGTATGGTACCAAAATTTCTATCTAGGAGGAAGTATCATGAAACAATTTGAAATTGAAATTGGTATCTCATTGTCATTGTTTGATAACATAACAATGATTTGGAGAATAAGATTGACTGTAATTCAAGGATACCATTGATGCCCATTATGGCAAAATAGCCAATGTCATCCCAACATGGTATCTTTCCTCCATTTTCAGTTTTCCACCAGAATCAGCCCCACGGGTATGAGGTGTATCAGTCTAATATTATCATGCAAACAATTCAAGAGCACAACTAGAGCTAGAAATGTTACTCATATTTCATGCAAGCAACCAATACAAAGCTAAATAACTAAGCAGCTACAACTCTCAGTGCCACATGCCCCCTATCCTTTTTATCCCTTATCATCAACTTAATTATATTAGAAACAGGCAATCTGGCCCCATAAACTGAATAAATTCTATCACAAGCTTATTCTGCTGTATACCCTGCCCTAATCATATGACAAGCTTGGCTCCCAAAAACATTCCTTCTGTAGTAATTGTAGCGGTCTTTGCTTCTCTCTCTAGCAGCAAAATCATTTGCTGGCTTACAGCCACTAAACCTGAACTCATATTCCTTCCACAAGTCATTCAAAGATCTGGGACACCTTGTTAGTCTTGCCTCTAACACTACACCCTGAGCTGGAACAACCTCCATCACTTCATCCCTGCCTGTGTCTACCTCTTCTGAGGCAAGGCTTATAGTGACAGTTGGGGCATGATCTTGTCCTTCTTGGTTCAAGATAGATATCCCATGTTCTATTGCTCATCCACCCTGCATGGTGGGCAACCTCATCAATTGATGTGAGGGCCTGTTTTCAATGCAAGAAATGTTGTTACTCATCAGACCCAATCAACGCTTGAGGATGCCGATCTGAAGATCAGCTTCTGCATGAGCATCAACAACATGTGAAGTATTTGTGAAGAAAGCAAACGTACCTGTTGGTTTTATACAGCCAAGCTTTTTTGAACATCCACACCATGTGCTTTATCACTCCCATCATCAAGGAGGAGATCAATGATTACTTCTGTGTCATGACCACTGATGATTAGAGGCTTCCTCTTGATAGGATTGCATCCTTCTTTGAGAACATTGCATGCTCCTAAGTCTCGGTAGGCACTCATGATCTGCTCATGTCTGTGAGGAGGAAAGGCATCATCCCCACTCCGATCAAACACTCTCCACAAAATAGAACGCCCCAAAACCTTGCATACTTGCTCATCAATACCCTTCCTCACCATGTTTGGCACAACATGATCAAGGATCCACTTGTCTGTCACGCCAGACATCTGGTCCACCACATATGCAATAACACCCCCTTTACACATTGCGGCAGCAACCTTGGCATCCACAAAGGCTATTGTTGTGTCAGCATAAGTCTCATGCATTCGACGGCTATTCTTCCACTGACCATGGTAGTCAGTGTCATCCTGAAGAATGAAAGCACGAGTGTTAGTCAGTGTATCACATAGTTAAACATAAATGCAACACACACCTTTGTGCACCCATTCCCCCAAGCAAATGTGACAGCCAACTTCCAAATGGAGTGAGTTCCAACCAGTCCAGGCCTATCCAACACAAAATCATTGTCTCCAAGACTATCTGCCAAGAGACAGCTCACTCTCTCTTTATTCCAAACAGGGTCATCAAGACCAGAATAAGAAAAGACAAATTCATTATCACCTGGATATAATTCATTATTGTACTCGAGCAAAATGCCAAGATTTGAGTGAACATCATATCTTGTGTCCATGGAGGCAAAGAGGATTTGGGGAGGGGCATCACATTCTTCAACAACATTCTTGGACCAAGGCAACCTTCCACAGAATGCATAGTCTACATAAAGAGAATAAGGGCGGAGGTCATGCTCCCAAAACTTGACCGTGTCGTCCATCCTTCCAATCATAGACATTTGAAAGGTGGAAATGGCAGCAGCACATAGACCAAGCTCCCTGTTTGGGAGCTTTCAATGTATCTCAGAAAGGTGCTCAAACTCAGCAGGAGTGAGAGGCCTATGAGCTTGAGGTTCACAACCATGGCTCTATGTTTGGAAGTGCTTCATATGCCTGATGAGTTGAGCCATCTGCCAGGAGCAAGTTGGATTCCCAACTTTGACAATCTCATTCCACTGCATATTGCTGTGGGGCATGGAATAGCTAATAGCATGCTTCCAGCCCAGGGCAGAGCTGACATGATAGTAAATGGGTGGAGAGACACCCTCATCTGCATCAGGGTCTCCATAGATCCTGAACTTAGCCCACTTATAGAGATATCTTGGGCCATAATATTCTCAAATTGATCACTCGAGACCTGATGGCTCTTCTCATAGGTAACACCATCATGCCATGACATGAGATGGCACAGTGGAGCATGTTATTTTGCTGCGATTGAAAGTATGCAGCATGGCTGCCGGCGTGGCTGGGTGGTTGCCACAAAAGGATGAATGGGAGGAGGCATCAAAGAATCTGGACTTGCTGTCATGGCTGGTTGCTGGGGTTTAGGGAGAGGCTGAAAGACATCTGGAAGCACTAAATTTGCAGGTGGGGGTTGCGCATATGCATCAGCAAAGACGTCAACTACTGCACATGGCAGTTGTTGTTGTTGTTGGAGCTGATGCCTTTGAAGGGTTCTGTTTCTGCTGTTTGTTTTATTGCTATTTTTAATTGTTTTTATGTTGTTGTGGTTGTTGTGCTTGTTGGGTTACCATCTTGTATGGTTTTATAGATACCT
>JALLPC010000809.1:0-11353 GCA_036940045.1 Stephanocyclus meneghinianus | reverse complement strand
CATTGCCCTTCCATCCTCATTTTTACAGTAAAATTAATCTCATAATAAAAAATCCTTTTGATCACATCAAATTACCTTCAAAGAAAATATCATCTATTTTTCCAACAACCGCTCAGGTCATTTTATTAATTGATTGCATTGTACGCGTTCCTTCCTTTTTCATGCGGTTGTAATGTTTGTGTAGATATTCTTATGGAAGGAGGATGCTGTGAATTTTCCCCTTGCAGATATGAGGAGAGCATCATGAGTACATGATACAAAGAATACAGTACTTATGTGTAAATACAAAATGAATAAACATTGGTGGAGGAATTGCAACTTACCTGAAACTACTTGGACAACTTGGATCTGAATTCATGATGGTTTTGGAAGGAGAACACTGAGGGTTTCGATCCCTTGTAGATTTGAGGGAACCATCATGAGCACCTGCAAAAGGGGAAACATTGGTGGAGAAAGTACCACTCACCTGATTTTTTGCTTGATTTGTGTTAACACAGTAATCCTTGACATGATCCTTTGAGAGAGAGAACTTAGTGAGTTATCAGTCCCTCGCATACCTGAAGGTAGCATCACAATGACCCAAGCCTAAAAAGTAGCTAAAACAAGAAGACTAGAAAGTAGTTGATGATATGCTTCTTGTGGCCGATGAATTTCTATGAATTCATTTAATTGTGAAAATGAAGTGAAAAACTATAATGAATCAAATGTGCTTCATTGTGGAAAAATAAGCTGTGTAGGATTCTGCATAGTTTTGGTATGTTTACACAATTGACTAAGTGGACTGCTGTATAGGTTTTTACCGGAATTGGTATGAAACCGCAGACAGCCTAACTTTTCACAGAGAAGCTTTCATGCTCTGGTCTTGCTTGTTAGATAAGGTTCCTTAAGTGCAGCTTCTCTTGTCACAACTGATTCTGTGGACATTTGTCTTGCCACAATTGTTTCTGTGAAACATACCTGCTAAACATAAACTTAAAATAAATTGTTTCTGAGAAACTAACATATATTATGACTTTGTCTACTCCTTTTTTCAAGACAAGATGCAGAGGTCCTTTAAAGCTTCCAAGTGGAAGCTGATGGGATGCACTCAAATAAGGTGTATAATTGGCCTATGTTACAGGAGCATGTTGTGTAAAGGAATGCATCACTCAAATGTGAACAAAAATAGAGCAAAATTGACTAAGGCATTGCCAATCAGGTTCGCATTCCTTTCAGCTTGCCATGGGCGATGGCCTTTTTGGATGTGTAATCCCTTTTTTTGACTCTACCCTTGAACAAATAATCTAAGAATACATTAGTATTTTCTAATGTGTACCCAATGTAGCTGTATTGAAAAATATGAGTTTCTGTTCATTTTTGTGGACTTCTTTAGGAATCAAAATGAGGTGGAGGGTGTTTTATCTCAATTAAGAATTTGGGCAACTGACAAAGGAGCAAGTGATGTTGAGGTGCATAGAGCCATCACTCCAAGAAGTTTGAGTATTATGAACAATATTTTTATACAAATATGAGATACCTCTCTAAATAGAGTTTGAGTTGCCCCCCCTCAACAAGATTGGTGCTTTAGTTTTGGTAATAGTATTATAGAATTTTTTCTATTGAAATGACATCAAGACAACCACAATCACCAATGCAACTGCACTGCTCCAACAGTGGTGGGGTCATTGTTTTTGTGGAAATCATGCGGCAAGTCAAAATAGTGGTGGCATTTCAGCAATGCTTTTTGGTAGTGATGTTTTCTCTTGGAATATTTTTTCACCATTCTGGTGACTTCATTATGTTGTTATCATTGTTTTGAACGTAATATTGGTCAGCAGCTATGTAGTGGTGTGACAAGGTTGCTTGGAACAATTTCACTACATCTGTCTGACCATTGTGACAGCTTTATATCAGCTGTGACTTCTTGTGGTAGTATTGTTTTGGAGGAGGAGCTTGACTGACTTCGTTTTTGTGGTGTTGATATTGTGTTGATATTGTGTTGGTACAGTTATCTTGCAGTGCTGTTGTTTCATATTTGTGTACTATCCACCCTTCCACCATAAGTATTGTATTATTTAACTTGACAATTACATAATAGTAAAATTACATTTCATGTTAATATGGACATCCCTCATTTTTACCCACTTTTATTACAAATTTCACATAACATGCAAGATGTAAAAAGCATGCATCCACTGGAGTATACCTACTAGTATTCTATCAGGAGGCTTACCTAGTGGGGTTACTTGTACAGTCAAATCTCTCTAAGCACAATTGGGGGTGTATGAGAAGATTTGATTGTACTTCGCAGGATAATTATACTTATCTGCTTTGCATCATTTTAGGTATTTTATCACTCAATTTCAGCCAAATCATTATAATAGAAGTTAAATATGCATATTATGTACATATTTAGACATCCTTTTGACATAAGAGCTGAGTGATTACTCGAGAGCTTTTAGGTTGGCTCAAGCGATGAGCTCGTGCTGCCTTATCCGACCTCTCAAGCTAACTGCAAATTGAGTTTGGAATGTTTTTCACCTATAATATGCACATAAAGTGCTTATTGCTGTTGCTGGTTGGCTTGTTGTTACTTTATCCTCCATCAAAACATTATTATCATCAGGAACTCCACCATTATCAGCATCTTCTTCTTCATAGCTCCTGCATCTTACTCTTCTAATGCCTCCACAATTTACTCAACCTCCATTTCAATGATTTCAGAATATTCTTTTATGGTCACCCGATTCTCTGCCATTTTTTGCATATCTGCTTCAGTTAGATTGTTTTTATCAAGCTCAAATACAATCCTTGTAATGCATGGGTTTTGCTAGTGGATCCAACTCACAAAAGAATCAACTTTTACTCTCTAGTCAGACAGTACTCTGCAACGATCAGAAGGTTGTTCTTTCGATAAAACTTTATCTTTCACTGAAACTGAGTTGCAGCCAATGCTGTTGTTTATATCCAAATTCCATGACGCAGGAAGATTATCTGCTTTTCACCAGCAACCCACAATACATTCCTCTTCAGCATGCTTTGCATCATTATCCCAAATGGAAGACAAAGTAATTGCAGCATCAAGCATTGTTGCTTTTTTCCATAATCAAGTCCACGGCAAGCTTTCTGTAATTGTTCAACCATCCATCATTCATCATCCATAATCCGTTAGGGGGGGGGGGGTGAGGCAAAAACTTGTTACTATATTCTATGGTACACCAAAATTATACTTGAGACTGGACTGTTTGAGAAGTTCCTCCTATGGTGCCACGGAATCATCCTAGAGAGTGGCTTACGGACCTTTGAAACGAAGAAATCTGAGATTTCTCAGATTTTTTCCCTGGTATTAGCCGAGGGTTGACACGGAAATTCCGCGAACGAATTCTGAACGAAAAGAAGCGAGTTGTTTTAGAGTAGAGGTATGGTAGCTTCGCTTTACTGGTCAACGTTTAAAAATAGCGATCGTACGGTAACGTAGCTTTTCTCGTGTGGGCAACGTCATTGGAAAACGTACGCAGATAAAATTGAAAAAATCAATTGGGAGGGTCTAATCTTCGATCAAGCTTCGAATATTTGGATCTAAAATTACACAAGTACGACCTTGTTGAAAAGAAAAAGATATTGCCCACGAGATGAGAGTGCCCCAAACGCAGAATGTCGCCCGACGCCATCTGTTTTATGTTGAATCCTGTTTCTCATGTTGTAACGAAAGAAGGTCTTCACGAACGTTGCGCGTGACCGGCATGCGACAATAGGAATCTACGCACTACTCCTTGCTTGAATCTCTATTTATCTCCGACCAGCCTTTCCAACGTTTGCCGTGATATTCCTGCATGAGAATTGAATATCCATCTTCTCCCCCACCTCCAACGTTCTTTATCCCGCGCACTCCCCTCGAGCGTTCCGGCAGGTTCTGACAACTGCTCTCGTAGTTTACGCGACACCTCGCGACGCAATGACAACAATGAACAGTAACGCGCCATTGTTCGACAACAGCCATAATAAAATCATCCCGAGTGGAGGCAACGACACCCGCAGCGCCGATGACCAAACCAGTCTGAATCAGGTCCGCTTCGAATTGTCGCGAACTCACGCTGGACATGCCTTGAATCCCTCGGCCTCGCAGGAGACGACACATCAAGATCCTGGCGCGTTGCACTCGGACAGCACCAGTCAAAACAGTCCCAATCTGACGCTTAATTTCGGTTCAGGCGATGCCAATGTCGATAGCTGCCAGCAACAGCACAGCAATCAGTCCAAGTTCTGCAAGGACGAGATCACGAGAGATGGCTGCATGAACATCAAGAAGCCTTCGTATCCCCCAGTCACTCATCGCCCCGCTGCTACGTCGAACAGCCAGCCTACACGAGTGTCAATGCCACCCCTCGTCCATCAGCCTTCCCTCACTGCCAATCTCAACAATTTTGAATATCACTGCGCTTCTTATCCCACCATTGGATTTGGAAAATTGGTGGACATGCAGAAGCAGAAGCGTGACAAGCAAGCGGCCAAGAGAAGAGACCTTAACAAGCGAGCAGTCAGCAAGAACCAACTTGCTAACGAGGTAGTAGCACGACACGAACGGCACGAAAAGAATTACAAGTTGCCGAGAAACACACAGCGTCAGAAGCTGTCAAAGAAGGAAGCAGCACAGAAGAAGCGACAAGAGACTTATGAGAAAAAAACGGAGGTTGACATGAGAAAAAAAATCAACGGAAAGAAAGAGAAGATTGTGCGGCAGCAACAAACACACCAACATGCACAGCCACAAACACACATATTCATGCAGACTCAACATCCTCAAATGATACCATACAATCAGATTATTCACCCCCACTCTCTGCAACAGTGTTATCCTGCACAGCAGTATGCCACCCAGTGCTTTCCACTGCAGCAATATTCCCTGCAGCCCAACATGATGTACAACGTAATGACCTATCCACAACATCAATATCCTAACCANAAGGTATCAAGAATGGAATCGTCGATGAGTCTGAAAAGGAAAACCCCAACAGCAAGAACAAACACACTGAATCAGATTTCATGATGCCTCCTCTTCCCCCACCAAAAGAATTGACGACGAGTCCGAGTTTTCCTTTCGATTATGAAAACATCCACGAGAGTCCTACACCGAAAGACGAAGCTACTACCCCTTTGGCGCGAGAATCGATGCCAAGTCCGAATCCTGAAATGGATGCTCATGCTTTTGTGCACAACAAGACAGAGGAATCGTCCGAGGTGAGAATGGCTTCATTCCTTATCGATCTCAATACAACAGTCGTCAAACACACAACGGGACACGACAAGCACCCACCGTTGTCAACGCATCCTTCTCTTGTCGCAACGAAATCCGAAATGATTCACAAATCTACGACCGACGATAATCCTGAGCTATCAGTATCAGTGCCATCCGTTCTAGCGCCAAAGAATGAGAGAAATGATTTGCCTGGTTCTTGGAATGACAAGGTTGCTGACCAAGATGTCGCAAAGCCACGCGCTTTGTCCATGGAGGCGGCAAATACTATGGTACATACCGACAGTGTAAAGGATGAATTCTGGGATGACGGGAATTACATCAAGTGTAACGAAAGCACCGACAATCAAGATTCAACTCCCTTGCGCGAGAATGCTGTTGATCAAGCGAAATCGGATCATTTAACGCCTGATTCGGAAGCAGCTGCATCTTTCAAGTATTCTGCCAAAAGTCCAAATGGTCATTCGGCGGATAGCTTTGCTATGTTGTATCACACGAGAGAAGCTACGTTCTCTTCTTCTAAGGACTTGCATCCAGATGCTCCTTCCATTGAACAAGGCAAACTTTTTCGCTCCGCCATCATTCAAGAACGAAATCATCATCCCTCTGTTGATTCTTCTGCTCGCCCTCAAGCTGAAATCTCTTCAATTAACTCGATGAAGAGTTCGAATGGAATCATATCAGACGACGAAGAAGGAGCAGCGCTTAAGAATCCACCCGATTGCTTTTTTTCCGATATGCATGCCGACCAAGATTTATTGACGCCCCCCACAGCTACTTACCCAACAGATGAAGCGACTTCAACTTCGACCAAGGCAGAACACGACACGGGGGAATCGTCCAGAACAAAGGTAGGCATTGTATTGCACTCATTCTTTCTTAGTGAAACTGTACTGTAATTTCATACTGCCTCGTCTGTATTTTGAATTCTATATTTCTGTCGTTTTCGAAGAGCAATTCAGACCCGGCATCAAGTAAAGCCATCAGTGAGGAGACATTTGAAACAGTTGCGGAGTCAGACTATATGCCGACGCGTAGAATTGAACCGAGACTTGAGGTTAGTTGTATTCTTGTATTCCTTTCATCTTGCTTATATGATTTTGACTTTAGTCCTTATGTCCATGCTGTCATCTTTATTTTAGCATCTAAAGGAGAACGAGATTCTTTATGAAGTTTCTGATCTTAACTCCAACAATGACGCCAGAGATGGTGATAACAATGTACGTCTTTTGATTTCATTTAGTGTATCTTACTCAAGTGTTATCAGTTTGGATGGTACACCATTTACCTTCCACTTTTGTTTCAACTTTTCTGAATCAGGAGGGGGGAGTTATTATGAATTCTGTACGTGCCCCTTCGGGAGACACTCCAGAAAAGTTGTCTCAAGTTTCTCCGAATCTGCAGACTGGCCCAGAAGGAGTTCAACCCAATTCGCCGTACCAAGTGACTCAGCATGTCGATACTGACGCGAACAAAGTTACCGATAGTAAGCAATATGGTGCTAGCACCAAAACAACTTTCGATTCGAATTCAAAAATCCCCTCTTCCGAAGACACCACCGAAGACGAAGACGATGATCTGAGTTGGGACTGTATGTTAATGCAGCTCGAGGCATATAGACAGAGGTTTGGTGATTTGAGTGTTCCTCTACCGCAAAAAAATGAGGAGAACTCCACCCAGTCGGGCTGGTATCGCCTCTATGTCTGGGTCAGAAATCAACGCCAGAAATTGTCTGAAGGATCCCTTCTTCCAGAACGATCGCAGAAGCTCCAAGACCTGGGTTTAGATTTGAATACAATACCGAAACACTCTAGCGCTACCCCGTACAGCTATAGTCGGACCTCAAAGCAGAAGAAAAAGGAGACGAAAGTAAGGTCCACGTTTGTATAAACTTTCGATTGCGCGCTCTAAACTGAACTCCTAAATATTCACACTATCCCAATCATAAGCACTCTAATAAATCGAAAACGATTTCAGGTCCAAAATCACTCGCTGTCTCGCTGACTTCGAAAGTATCACAGAAGTCTCGTCCCACGAAGCTTCCGTTGGGTCGGCGAAACGAGGCCCCGCAAACATCGTCGCAGCAGACCACTAATGTCACGACCGGCCCTAGCTTGCTTGTGGGGAACAATTTCCTTGCACCTAATCTACAGCAGCTTATGCCAAGTCCTTTTCAACAAGGCAATGCCCCTACGCAATTCATCGCCTCCCAGCAATCATTGCAGCAAATGCAGGCATGCTGTCAACAGTTCAATAATACGGCACAAGCACAATATCCTGTTATCAATGCAGGGCATTATCAGCCCATGATGAATTCTTTGCAACCTCAGGTGGGCAAACACATGTCCGAACAAGGGCCTTACCAAGAGGCTTTCGACAGGGTGGTTCAATTTCCCGGGATGAATAATAGTACTCACCACTCCCACATCCAACAGGCCAGTGAATTCCAGGCTTTACATGCACCGTATCAGCAGTTCCACAACAACATTGCGCCTCTATGTGTTAGCTCAATTCAAGACACGGACCCACAATGCCAACAGACGAGCCCTCAAGATAAGCAAGGAAAGCCAGATCATCGGCCGAATAATGCGACAGCACGTGTCTCAAAAAGTAAACATCAATTGCGCGCAACGGGACGAAGGAGCGCCGTCGAACCGAAGGGGCAAGAGTCAAATCCTTCTGGAGCGGCTTGTCACGATCATACTCAAACGCAAAAAAATTCATACTCCAAAAACAAAGGCCTTAAAGAAAGTCAAGATAATCCTGTCGTGGCTGACCGTAAGAACGAAACGGAGATGAGGTCTCTCAACGACGAAGCCAAAGAGAAACCATGCACTAGCGATAAGGTGCGTTCATTTGTTTCATGCCAGTCTTCTTATAGATCCTCACAGAACTTGTTCCGCATAAATTCCATTCGTTCCTATAGGCAAACGAGCTTCGCTCTGGAAAATTCTCTCACGAAGAAGAAGAATATTGTTTAGCTGTCATCAATGATTTCAAACTGGGCCTGTTGGATGCTCTCCCGGGGCAGAACATATGCAGTTATCTTGCGAAGAAACTTGGATGCACCTACTTGAGGATATCAAAGAAGTTTCATGGCATTATCAACCTCCCGCCTTTTGCTCCGATATCAATCAAAGGTTCCGATGAAAAGACCGAGCAAGAAGTTGCGAATGCAAGGGTGAGGTATCTCATGAATGCTAAATTATCGCATAATTATTGCATCTCACCAACATTTCTCATTCTCTCGGTTTTTGCAAGAAACGCATGAAGGCTCTTTATAAAAATTTTCGGTCATCTGAATCGACGAAATCAAACCGAATATCCTCCCCTGATTCATCCGTGCCCCTCAACGCGGATAGCAGAAAACGAGCCTCTTCAATTGAAACTGAAGAGCGGCCAGCAAAAAAACTCAAACCGAGACCCCTAGAAGAACAAGCAAAGGCAGCTCAAGCTAAACGCGAAAAGGCCGAATCACTAATGAAAACGTACAAAAGTAATGCTGAAAGTACACATGCACTTGCCGCTTCACAACCAACACATAACCTGTTCGCCCCACAACATCAGTTTCAGATGTCATTCAATCCTCTTTCAACTGTATTACAACAGAACTTTCTTCAAAACCAATTACATGCTAATGCTTCGAATTATAGGCTTCAACACGCCCAAAATTTGGACTTAATGCACAAAGCGCTGTTTTGTCAAGTCAACGCGTATTCCGGAATACATGGCGTGTCTCAGCTACCTACTGTAATGACACCGTCACAAGGTCATGAATCGTTTAAAGCAACATTTGAATCAGCAGAAAAAGACATTGCTGCTGAAACTCTCTGTGCCATCAGAAATACTGGAAAAGATAAAGATGAATGAAATCTTGTGACACAAAGGAGGACAGCTTTGCATCTTTTTCATTATAGTCTTTATGTGAATGTATCGCGGAAATTTTCACAACATCAATGAAGATATCATTCAAGAGCATCAACATTTACATTTGGTACTTGAAACATTTACCGCTTAATAACATTATCTATTATGTGAAATTCGTGACTCTTATTTGCTTTGCGGAGAAGTTTAAAATAAAGGGGCATGCTCCACTGCTCGCCTTCACGGCAAGCGAGAGTGTGAATTATTGGAGACAAGTGAAAATATATCATTCATACATAAAATCACGAAGTAATCCGCATGAAACCAAGTGACACGGACGCGAGTATGGTTGTGTGTGTGAAACTGCTGAAAACTCAACTTACAGATAGGTCGTTGTCAAATTTGAGAAATAGACTATACGTGCTCTTTATCATCTTCTGCAGAATACCTCTGCTATCAAGTACAAATCCACCCGTCAGGTCAGCTTCAGCAACCCGGCCTCCATCATTCTTCTCAATTTTGGACCATACTCCTCATGTATCATATAATAATGTAATTTACCTCTGATGGTAGAGCATTCCTCCATGATGCGTTGCATTTGTGGATCCAAGAGTATAGACCGTAGGTCGTCATTTGCAAGAATAGAAGATACGTGGTCATCGATGGCTTTGCCATCGTCATGGTTGCTTTGATTGTGCAGTTGATGATTTTTTTGGAGAGTTTCTGCCTTGAGTTTTCTCAGTGCCTTTTCTTCTAGTGGGCCAACCTCTCGGAAACTTTGAATTGTACTATTGATTGAGTTTTGGTGCACTTTATCCTGCTTCTCTCCCAACTTGACGAAGTGTTCTCCCATGACTCCACAAAGCTCTTGAATAAGTTCGAGCACATCTGGCTCATCTCTCTTCAATTTTTTCAGCGTTTCCTTTGGATTTTCTTGCATACATTGCAAGGCGGCCGTGAACTTGGGATTGCCCAATCCTCGCGCTAATTTTGGATGCTTTTTAGATATCGAATCGATGAGGTCCGATGTAGCCCATTCCGCGTAATTTTGAAGGTGGGATGCAATGGCGTTTTGTGCTTCTGGGAGGATCAATGGAGATACCGATGATTGTGGATGGGCAGAGGATGGATTTGGCATTACGGGTGTCATGTTGCCCTCTTGGTCCAATTCGTAAATGAGTTTGTTCTATAGCGGTGGTTTGGATGGGTTAACAATAAACATTTGGCGACCAAAGAAGACAAGATGGATTGCATCAAATCAAAGGAAATGAACTCACGTCAGCATGGTTATTTTGAGTTTGCATGTGCGGCTGCTGCTTATTTTGAGAATTAGACTTCGATTGGGACAGTTTGGCTGCTGATTTGGACGTCGGCGTTAGGAAGCCCTTCTTAACCCCAAAAGTGGCCTAATGAAAAAAGAGATGAGAAAAAATCTAAAATAGTGAGAAACATGGACTTGATCGAGCCGAATCGAGTCATAGTCTTTATTTCACCTTGGCTGCATTTTTTTGACGGCTCGAGACCTCTTCCCGCTTCTTCAGCTGAGCAGCCCGATCGGCGTGTTCCATCATTTGCTCTGCTAACGACAACGTCGTCATCTCGGTCTTGGAAAAAGCTTTGTTCAGTGGTTTGTCGTCTTGTTGTTTGCAGTGTGTTTCGCTACTTCCATGAAAGTAGATCGGAGGCGGCGGCTCGTCATCGTCAGCATCTCGATCACGATTTGATTCGCTGCCTTCGCTAGCGCTGGCTTGATGATTCTCTATGACTTCGATAAGACAACGCGGTTTTCTGGGAACCGATGACGCAGACGATGCGGTGTCGTCGTTGATGTTGTTGCTTTCAATGCGCAGCATGTCCTGAAGGCGGACGCTCAATTCGTTCGAAGCAGTCATGGTGAAAATATGCGAAAATAATGTGGGAGAAAGTCAAGAGACATAATAATTTTGCGAGAAACGTCACTCAACCCTAGTTAGTAAATTCCACTACATATGTAGTTTAACGTACACAACATCGTATCACCATCTTCCACATATATTATATATATTATATTATGCATCAATTGGTGTAAAGTGTTAGGCCAAAAGCTTGGTAAAATGCAACTCCTTAGGAATAACACTTAATTTGGATGTTCCATATCAATTATTTAGAATTTCGTTCTTTGACGAGGAAAGGCATTTTTTTTCCTAAATCCGTAGGACTTCAGGGAATTTTGACAGATTACAGAAATCCTACCAAAAGTGAACTTTCAGAATAATC
>JALLPC010000808.1:0-11330 GCA_036940045.1 Stephanocyclus meneghinianus | reverse complement strand
CACGGCGTGCTGCAAAGACACACATGCATACCCAAGATCCAAGTAGTAGCTACAACATAATGATTGCTTTAAGTCAGTAACTAGTAAAAGATTTATAAAATGAAAAATATTTTGTTCTTTCAAGAAGAATGATAGTGATCAATTGGCATTCATGTTCGATATCAAGTGATGATCAAATTGGTAGGAATCGTGATTATGTGTGGTATCATTGCCTGCATTTTTGAAAAAGATAATTGTACCTCAACATCTAGCCTGCAATGATGTGGATGTGAAATGCATTATCATTATAATTTAATTTTCCTGAATGCCATTTGTGCTTTTGCCGGAATGGGTATTACCTCACATAGTAACTCACATTTATTTTACACATCAGCAAAAGGATGCCAGTGGCAAGACAAAGAGGTATCAAATTTCTATGTTGTCAATGGGGTACTTGTCTTCGCAATTCTCACTCAAACAGCTTCTTAACATTCCCACCTCCATATGCAGTAGCACATAATATCATGCCTCATGTTAACATTCCAACATTGATACCAAAAAACTAGCAATGCGGTTTTGCTCATCAATCAAACACCAATGCATCCTGATGCCTTTGCCTAATTATGAGGACCACCAGGAATAAAGAAGACAAATGAAATTTAGCTGGTATTTGAATGCACATAAAACTGTTTCTCTAAGTCAAAAGGTCAATCATGCATTTTTAATTGCACTTGTGACATATTCCTACAATGGTTTCTTTTTAATGAAGCCCAGTCAAATTTAAAATAGATTGGCCGGTGGTAGAAGTAGAATGCCTTTACTTGCAGAATTTTAAAGACTTTACAAGGAAATATTCAAGAAAGCTAACACTCCTTTTTCTTTTTAGCTGAAAATGTTGGGACCTGTCACATAAATGGATTAAATTTAAAGTAAAGATAAAGTTAACAGAGTTGAAAAATTGTTGAAGCCACTCATAAAAATTTCAAAGAGCACAAACACCTGCAGGTATTTTGAATGAAGACAAATGTCCTTGTAGTCAGATTATGATTCACACTCAAAGAATTATTGTTATTGATTTATACTGACAGCTGTTAACCACTCCACCTTTATCATGACATAGGTTTTGGCAAGGTAGCTACCTTTCATCTCACAAATACAGCGGAAACTGACACATGTTTCCAATCAAAGTTTGCTTGGAGTCCCTAAACAACAATGTTGCATCAGACTGGATCAGATTCTTTGTCTCATTTAAATGAAATTCCCTCTTACACTACGTAAAGTTCTATTCAGGAGGGAGACTGGTTTAATTATTGCTATGAGCTTATGACTTCGATGAAAATGTAATTGAAAAAACATCATTGTGATAGCGGTGAGAAAAAGTGACATCATGATTTCAATTCTGGGTTAGTGGAAATATATGTATAGCATGGTATGATGTTTCTGGATGATAGTGGAATACGGAGGAATTTTTGCGAAAGAGCCCATATGAGGCTGATGCTTTTAGTAGCCTGCAGCACGGTGCATAGTGCATTCTGCATTGCATTGTTGCGAACCATATGAAGTGTCAAACACAGAGCAGAGAGATTTGCTCTGCGTACATTTGGGTACGAGTATGGTATGCCATTTTCCCGCAGAGCAACTTGATGTGCATTTTTTCCCCACAGAGCAGAGCTTTCAGTGCATAAATTAGCAATTGTAAGTTTCTCACAAAATGGGCTACAGACACTGCAGCAGAAGTTACACTAGATTTATAACAATTAGCAAGAATCATGACATTTATGTGACAAATTGGAGTGTGTCAGGACTACATCAAAACTGGTAGTGGTTCAGCTAGTAGAATGGTTGATTGTTGTTTTGTTAATTTGTGCTGCGATGTTTTTAATCATAAGCTCCGAATCCATCACAATGCATAATGCTTTGCTGTGTGTGTATGGTAAGGTTTGATCTAAATGCAACAAAGTATAAGCCAAAACAATCTGTTCTGTGTGCTGCGTTTTAGGCTACCCCAAGCATCAGCCTGGTAAAAGAAAACGCTAAACAAGAGTCCAAGCCACTATTAAAAAAATGTCACCACATCGAGCTGGTCAAACATTCACAAGGAGCGAAATTTGCAAGTTCTTCTTTGCTGCATAGAATGTTGACAGAGTCAGTCTTCGCCAAAATTGTGTGTACGGAATATCAACGAAGTCGATGCATTCAGAACGAGTTGCCTTGAGGATAATATGCAACAAAAAACTGTTTAACAACCCAATGTTCAGTACAGCATCTCTTTGGATCACTTAATTTTACTATTGTTATTGTTCATTAGTACTCATCTATTATATATAATACAATCAGAATGCATAGAAACATCGCAGCAGATATACATAACTCCAGAATGTTTGCGCTATGACAACTCCATCATCTCAACTACACCACTCCCGGTAATCAGCGTTTTGAATCTATTTTGCCTGAAGGAAAAGAACATAAAGGGTCGATTTTCAATCATGACCCAAGCATCAAGTTGCTGTCCTATTCACCCCCGCAACTGCAGCCTTTCGTGCAAGATACACATTCTTATCAATAACTTCTCCTTTTCTCAGGAGTCGAATACCCCAATATAACATGACTTGCACAAGTAGTAAAGTTGTGCTTGCTGTCACGCAACAAAATGAGACAAGATCAAGTTAGTAATGCCGTGACGTTGATGGTTATCTACAGCCAAACAATTGTCCAAACACTGATCGCACGACTCACAAATTTTCCTGAAGGCCTCTGCGTAACCCCCTTATCAACTCCGCAGCCAACTTCGTGGCTGTGTTGTTATTCCCTCCACTACTAGCATTCACTGCACGTATAGCACTTGCCACCCGTTCTCTTTCTTCCGGATCTTCCGGGGCGACATTCTTACTCTTGGGTTTGCGAGTCGTGTTGTTCGGAGACTTACGGGCCTTTTTCTTTGGTGGTACGAGTGTGTACGAAGCATCATCAGCAACAGCTTTTTTTATTACAGCTTTTGCCGTTTTCGCTGCTTGTCGTGTTGATTTGTCGTCGGGATGCGAGTCTGATGAAGTAAGAGGACCCTTGCGTTCAAAGGAGTAATGCTGCTGAGCCGAAGCATGTGGAGGGTATGCTCCGTTATGATGTCCTCTGTTCTGATGTGAACTTTGATTGGGAGGAGGGGGATGACAAGGGTGAGAATAATAACCCGGTCCTTGTAGAGAAGGTCCTCCCTGATGAGGATAATGTAACATGCTAGGATGAGGCGGCTGCGGATACGAAAGTCTTTGGGGTGGGTAATCATGAACTTGAGACTGAGGCACGTCTCCAGCTTTACGCTTTTTGTTAGGCTTGGCCTTACGCTTCGGCGATTCAATAGTTGATGCATTAGAGCTTGATCGAACGGCAAGCTGAGGCGAGAAGCGAGAGCCATTGCCAATAGACCTTCCACTAATAATTGGCAGCTGCAAGTCCGAAAGCGTCTCGTCCGGTTCGCTCTTCGATCCTCCCACAACTCTCCTCAAACTATTCGTCAACAACGGACTCATGAAACCCATACTTCTTCCCGTCCCACTGGGTGTAGCTTCCGCCAACTGAAGCATGGCATTCAAATCTTCGTCTTCAATTAAACTACGCTCCAAACTGCTGAGGACGGGAGTCTGAATATCCTTTTTAAGAGCAGAACCGGCCGTTTTAGAGAGACGAGGGGTGGGAAGGCGTGGGGTGGCAAATACCTTATTGAAATCGATGGACATAGGGGTGGATAAGACAGTATCGGATGGGTTCGGTGTTTGAGTGGGAATTGGTGCTTTACGTTGGGATGCTAATGGTGATATACAAATCATGCTATTGTTCTTGTCTTCTCTATCAGGGAGTCCCTCCGCCTCAGAGAAGAAAAAGGTTGAAGAGTGTTGAGAGGGGGCGAGATTCATTGTCGAAGGTGTGTAGGGCGTCTTGCCAGAAAACCCATACATTCCTCTCGGTGTATTAGTCAGCGATTGAGCCAATCCACCGTTGGGAGAAAAGAGTCCATTGGAACTGAGCAAAGTGGGCGAATGAAGCCACGCAAACACTCCAGAGGCATCAATACCTTCAGTTGGGCCACCTTTCCCAAAATCATTTGCAAAGTTGGAGGGGGTGAGACATGACGATGCTGCTGTGGATCGCACCTCTCCCGCGGAGCTAAGTTTGGGAGTTCTTGGTGTTAAAAACATTCCGCAGGGTGAAAGCAATTCTGCCCTGGCGATGTCTGGGAGAGGGCTACGCGATGGTGGCGGGGGTTCGACGAGTTCGGATGAGGGGCGTGGAGAGTCTCGTTTCTTGATGCGAGCCGACGACCGGAGGGGGGATATTTTTGCCGCTAGGAATTGAGAAGGAGGGGGTATAGTGGGCGTTTCAAGTGAATTCTTGAGTGACGCTGTCGATTTTGTGGACGGTGCCGATTTTAAACTCGCCGTAGCGGAAGAAGTGACACCATCCTCCGTTTGAAATTTCGAAACATTTCCTCTCTTGAGTGCACTCCCTAAATTCCGCGGCTTGACCGCACATGTGTTGTTTGCGGACTGGGTAGCCTCTCCCCCAATATTTTCCTTGGACGACGCATCTGACGGACTCTTCCGAGGCATGAGCGAGACAGCTCGGGCAGCAGGGGACGCCCCCTTCCCTGCCAGCCGCGGTGCCAAGTTGATAGAAGGCGCCAACTGTTCGGGGTCGGCTTCCGCCGCCTTGGCAGTTGAGGCGGGACCAGAGGCATCTGCTTTTCCCTCGTTCAAGTTTGAAGAGATCGCAACTGTTTCATTTTTTTGTTCACCCCCCGGGGTGCCCCCCACAGTGCTCGGAGTCACCGTATTCTTGAGCTTGAGTCTCATCGGAGTGGCATACTGTTTCGTTGCAGTCTGTGTTACGTTGAGGGGGGATATTTCAGAGTTGGACGAGACTATGCCATTGGAGCCGTCCGACGCCACTTGACTCATTATAGGCGGCTGTAGCGACGCCTCTGGATTTTGTCTGGTGAAATAAGAACACAGCAGAAATTTCCAGCAAACAAAGTGACAAGAGTAGAACGGCAATAAAAATAAGTGGCTGAACAATGAGACGGAGATGAAGGACAGAGGAATACTACGATAATCAAACTAACATGGAAACTCACATCAACGTCTGAACCGTGGGTGCCATGGTTCGATGGTATTGTTCGGCGGCAATATTGGCGATCGATCTGTCTCCAATCAAGATGACGTCAAATAACTAATTGATCTTTCTAAATGGAATCCTACGGCACTCTATCACGGTCTGTCTACGTAAGAGTTACAAGAGACGAGATTCGAGGCAATAGAATTGCGAAGAATATTTTGATAAGGCGCCGTCCGTCTCCAAGACAGGCTGATGGGGGCGGTAATGGTGGCAATTGTTGGTTGACGGTGGGCTTGGGATAGGTGAGCCAGCAAGGCAAATATCTAAATTCAGCAAAATCACTATGGTGCTGAGAGTCCCTCGACAAAAACAACGTTGTCAGAATGCCAATGCGAGCTTTTCAAGAGTCCACTCTCATTTTTGTTCATAGGAGACGAGATCACTCGGAAGCCTCGCTCCGCGCGCCTGATTGGTGCTGCGAGCATGGTGGGTACGGTATTGTATTGTACAATACAATAGGTATTGTATTGTATCGTACTGTTAGTGCGCGCTTCAGCGCTAGCTTCGCAAAAGGTTCTGCCACGGGGGCAGTTGTCAAGTTCTTTGTGGACCATACAACCAGAGTCACATGGGAATGCGCGTTCACACCTGGAATCCAGGTAAGTTTTTGGTGGCCATTTGAAGAGATCAGAACGACCATTCATACAGGTGTATTATCTTTCTATTCATAAGAAAGCACCTTCAGTGATGAAGGTTATTTATCAGTTTTCAAATCCCCCAGATTTTCTGAGAACCGTGAATGCTGGTGGAGTTCATTTTTCCCGTATATCTCTTGCTTTCATACGGTACATTGGTGATTAATAACATATGAGAAATAATTTTATTTTTACATTCAGCTCGGGTCCGTAAAACATCCTAAGCCACCTTCGGAGGATTAGTCGAATATCTTCGCAACCAACCAGCCCGATGGTCACCTTTCTTCTCTGTAAAATCATAAATAATACTCTCTTCATTTCCAAATTTTGTAAATTTAAGAAAAATCATCGTCATTTGGACCAAACAAGGAATCAGTACTAAAAGCTATTTTCCTTTACCTTCAAGTGCTTTGTTTGACTTGTGAACTTTCATTAAAAAATCTATTTCCATGACGGGTAATGGTTTGTCCGTCGTCAATCTTTTTTTGCGATCTTCAACAACCTTCAACGTCACTCATCATCATCAAGAGGAGTGAGACGGGAGGATTTCCGGCGCAGGCACGAACCTCCCCCACACCCCGTCAACTTCATACAATTCAGCCTCTCTTTCATCAATTAAACAGGTCAACATGAAGCTCGCCGTTATTGCCGCCCTTGTCTCGTAAGTCATGAACACTATCATACCACCACTGCCTCAGTTCTGCAGATCAGTTGTTGAGTGGAGAAGGTGTCTTGTGTTGTGTATAGGACTTGGATTGGTCAAACAAAGGTGCCTGTAGAGTTTCTGGGATTGAACGTCGTAGCAATACAACGATGATTTTTTCCGCACTTGTTATTAAAACTCTCACCGCAGGAACTACTTTTCCAAGACTGCAACCTGACGTACAGTGTCTTCTCGACCTGCGCACCCCTTACACAATTTAACTTGAATTCTGACGCTACTTCTTCAATCCCACATTACCATAGCTCCGCCGCCGCGTTCGCACCCAACGCTCAACCTGCGGCACAAACTGCTCTCAACGCCGAGACTGACCGTCGTGCCTTCCTCGGCGCCGCCGCTGCCTTTGGCGCTGCAGCCCTTCCTCTGGCTGCCAACGCCGTCGTTGATTACGAAAATGTTGCGTACCTCGGCGGAAGTCAGATCATCGACGTAAACAATGCCAACGTTCGTGCCTACCTTCGTCTTCCAGGCATGTACCCGAGTGCTGCCGGAAAAATTGTCTCCCACGGGCCATACAAGTCGGTCGCAGATATTTACAGTATCCCAGGACTTTCCCAAGCTGAAAAGGATGTCATCAAGAAGTACGAGAGCCGATTGGTTACCAAGGCTCCTGCTGCTGAATACGTTATTGACCGCATCAACAACGGCCTTTACCGTTAAGTTACTGCTTGATACCATGTCTCGTGGCGTTTTTGATGTGGTGAATCGTCATTATAATGAAAAAATTACTAGTTGCGAGAATTGATTGGTCACAACCAGGGTGCGTGCCATTATAACGAGATCACTCTTTGAAATCCCTTGCGTGATGAGTACACATTCGACATTCGGTTGCGATTAATCGTGGAATCCGAACCATCTAAAGATGTTTGCATTTGTTCATCTTGGTCTGCTAGATATGCTGAAGAGGGGCGGGCTGTGTATCATATAAAATACTTAAGTCTGCTTTATTACGGCATTGATTAACTTTTTTCTGACGCAAGTCAGCCAGAATTCTCCCATTTTTATCTGTAGAAGTCCTTTTCACAGAAGACGGTTGCACCCATGTTGAGGGAAGGTATGCTGCGTACAAATGGAATGGACGTAAATATTTTTGAAATTTAGAACATGTTCACTGGGTGAGTTCATTGCGTTGGTATTTTAGGGTCCTGCGAACACTTGAATGTATTGTAATGGTATCACCTATACGCTTTGACGGACGATGACTTTTATGTTTACAACAACAAAAAGCTTTAACCAAACATATCGATAATGATCAGGGATGCATGCCAACAATACTTTCGCAGTCAACTGAAACAAATAGAATACAACGCAGGTAAAAATAGCGAAACAAAATTTACGGAGCTCAAATTAGATCCCTATGCCCCTATGATATTCCTTTGGTGTTAATGAACACTGAAGTTCGGGATCGAAGCTGAGGAGGTGACAACATCCTGCTACTTCGGTTAGCTGTGATTGGTGGGGTGAACAAATCTCTGGATGCGTCTACAGTTGAATCCACCGACAATCCAAGTGAATTCAGACTTTGCTCAGAACGCAAAGATTTGAGATAGCCAGTGGGTGGCTCATCGTTCCTTAACAGTTCAGATGGCTCCGACGGTAACAAGACAGACAGCATGTCGTCAGGTTTACTAGGAGTCGACTCGTGAACAATGTCAAGTCCACAGAGACTGTTCATGGAAAGCAGACTGCAGACTGATTGCTCCATTCCGCTACTCCTTAAAAATGTGGAAGATCTTTGGGGATTTTGTCTGGCATATGCAGCATTGCCACCAGAGTCATCCGAAAAGGAGCAACGAGTGCTAAAAGTCGAATCCGACAGCCCGCGAGGTTTGATATACTCTAGCTTAGTCGAGGTTGATGTTGTCCATGGGTCATCAGAGATGGGGCTTTGGAGGCAATCATCTTGCCCACTGCTCACGGAAGGATTGAACGCAGTGTCTTCGCCTGTCGATACCAACGACTTGAAGCCTTCTCGAGAATGACGTTTAGGAGGAAGAGAACCGCAGTTCTTCCAATGGCAGGATCTCTTTTCATCCTTTGTGTGAGGCAGGCATAGTAAGAATGAATCAGCCCCTTCGGTGTCGCTATCATCATCAGTCAATGGCTCGTTATACCGAGAGGCCTCAGCAATGGAATCCGCTTCGATAAGACTCTGAATAGGATCAAGGATGGTATTAAACAATGACCTCGATTTCATCTGGGCCACGGGTAGTGGACGAGGAAGGTAACTCGGCTTTTGCGGCGGAGCCTCCTTCCTGATGAGCGCGTCACGAGGACGGCAAATGATAGAAGGCATGGGAATTCCTTGTTTGTGACGCGCGAGCTTGAGAGTATTGATAGTTGTCTTATTCCAGGCGTCGGCATCCAAACCTTCAAAGCTCAAGCAACCAGAACAGGCTGTGCGGTGAGAGTCTACAAAGTCCGGCAGGAGAAGAGGTCCACGAGTAAATTCGATAACCTCCTCCTCATCTTCTTCCCCTTCGCTGTCGTTGATATTGACGTTGCTTGGCAATCTGGAACGATTCGTACAGTGCGACTTATGCACTGGGGGTTCTCCGGCAGTAGTCGCAACATGATCCTCGAATCCACTCAATAAGTCCATCTCAGCACATTGATAGCCCTTAGAATCAGGACACTCCGTTACATTATTAAAAAATCCTCTTCGAATTTGAGTCTGAGAGGAGGAATGGGATGAATCCAACATGATGGATGCAGCATGACCGGTATCAAAGTTATTCCCGCGCTTTCTAGGAGACAACTTGATAACTGGAAAACGCTGAGGACCAGAATTAAACATCAAAGGAACTTCCGACTTGAACGCCGCCCACTCATCATCATCTTCTTTTGCGACGGTATCCAACGATCTCATTAGAGGAGATGGCATGACCCCCCCGTTCAATGAGTGTGGCGACGGCGAATTCATCACGGGACTTCCATTTCGCGAAAGGACAGTAAGCGGGACTACTCGCGGCGAGGAGGAGAAATACGACGGGTTGTCCTGCTTTTGATGTGACGTGTGCTTGTTCCCAGAAAATCCAACAATGGAGGTGCAATCATTCATCATGTTATTCAAGTTATCACGAGGTGTCACGTCTCGAGGTGGGAGCGTCTTGAAAGAAGAACCTAGTTGGTGCCCAATGCAAGCTATCTGGCCAATTTTAGCCTGGACAAAAGGAGAGGAGCCACTGCAACCAGGCGTTCTATCTGGTGTACGCTTCTTGGCTCCCGGGCTGGGAATGGGAGTACCATACTTGAAGTCGAAGGATCTCCCCGTTGAGTCAATGGTGGACATTTTGAGTTCCTTGACATCTTTCTCGGGCTGGACCCTGGGCAGGGAAGGCGAGAATGATGAGACCGCGACGCCGGGAAGAGTGTGAAGCACATGAACCGTGTTATCGGCCATCGTATTCGGCGTAGTAGACGACAGGCCTGGTTTGCCGGGAGATTGTATTTTCAATGTTTCCATTAATCTGCATCTTGGAGTGAAGGGGCTCAAAGACATGGCTTCATCCTTCATAGGAGTCGAGAGGGAGCTTTCGTCCTTTGTGGAAGACGGGTTCGTGCTGGTGATGGAAGGACTATCGACCATGGCGTTTTCAGTAGCGGGACTGTAAAGGGCAGTGTCATCACTCCCTTCACGCAGATAGCACGACCGATCGCTCGGGGAGGTTTCCTGACTACCAGGTCTAAAAACAATGGCGGACCTATCTTTTGTTTTCTGCTTCTTGGACGGGGATCTATATCCCAGTCCGAAGAGGGTGAACTGCGGAGACTTGGTCGGGAACAGATTGTCCGAGGAGGGCAATGCATGATCGTCGCCAACCGATCGAGAACAGTGCATGGGTTCTTCAGGCGGAGTGATCGCGTTGGTCTGCCCCACTGCTGTTGGTGTGATGCCGACGAGTACGCGTTCCTGGTTTTCGTGCAATGATGGTACGGGCTTGTTCGATCTCGGTCTCAAAAAAGCATATGTAGGCGATGCAGCCATGTTCTTCCCTGTTAGCAAATCGTTCCCCGCAGTACTATTACTGGATGATTGCGGCGCATTTAGGCGATTGCATCGAACTGCTGTAGCATCCGAAGACGAAAGCATTATGATAGGTGCAATACATGTGGTGGCAGTGGCAATGATGCACAGCTGAACCGAGCATTGGTAAATTCTTTAAGAACAAGGCATCATAATGAGAGAATAATACCACGGGGAACGAGACCATCAGCCGTCAGTGCCATCCTTTGATGAGCCTTTGATGTCTGCCTTCTGTTGTTTCATGTGGGAGCCACGTAAAACGGTAGTCACCTTATTGTAGGCACTGCAACTGTCATGGCAGAAAGTAGTGATTGGAACCAATGGTCGCACCCCTCTTCCGGATAGCTGCTTCACATAGGAACTTATACAGATAATTACCTAACTCCGTGAGAAAAACAGACCCTACCTAGAGACTTGCAGTGAACAAAAAGGAAGGTGAGTTCGTTCTTTGGCATCGTTCCATACCTTCGGACCACTTTTTTGTCTTGTATCCATACACCCTTTGTGTAGAAAAATTGGGGTAGGGTGACTGCATAATATTATATATATGTCATAATATACAACATTTTTTGTGCACTTTTTTGTGCACGTGGTTGTATTAATTCCTACCGTAAAATCTGGGTCTCAAGTACCACTAGGGCATAAGTTCCAAATGCTCGATTTTGAGAACATTTTCATTTTTATAGTGTTTAAACCCATGAATTGGAGCTAAAACTATCTAGAATGGATTCTCCTTGTTACCAGTAGGGGGGTGCACCCCAGAAATGAGCATTTTGAAATGATGACATATTGCTGTAAA
>JALLPC010000807.1:0-11347 GCA_036940045.1 Stephanocyclus meneghinianus | reverse complement strand
CTCACACATGCACTGATATTTTTATCCACTATGAACATCAATGGATTGCTGGGCTCATGAACCACATTGCAAAAATGAGCTTGCATTCACTGTTATGGTATTGTACCATATATATGGTACAATAGTCAAAATAATACATGAAACTTCAACTTGTATGCAGGATTCACAACTGTCTTTCGGATAAACCCTTCATTCTCAATTGTTCCTGACTTTTCTTTTTATCCATAACTATGGTACTTTAAAATATTCAATTCCCTTGCACTATAAATATTTTTTCATGAAGAAAGTTTCATGGCCCTTTTTTATGCAGGATTGGATGAAAGTCTTTCGAACAAATGCAAAATACGCGGAAATAATATTTTTTTCTATGTGTGCATATGGTGGTTGCACGACACAGAAGTTTTGAAAAAGAATAGAAATTTCTACGTGTGTGTCCATTGAGAGTTGTACGTCTTGACCAGTACAACTAAGGTCCCGTTCATGAGTGTAGAGATTCATTATTTCAGTCTGTCGTTCATTGTGATTTGTCCATTCCACTGACTGAATAAATCCGCCATAGTCTTGCTATGGTATTGTACTTGTATTGCAATGTGTTTCTTGTCATGATGCTATTATCATTTTCTCCCATACATTACTTTTGTTGTACATTTTCCTGAAAAATGCACTTGACATTTCCAACCACCACACCATTTCTGGAGTTGCCTTTCTTTTCACTTTCACCTCTCACAATGTAGCTGCAAGTGTCAGCATCTAATCCGAACCTTCTGATGCTTCTGTTTCCTTCAAATAATTGTTTACGGCTCATAGCAATGAGTGCTTGTTTGTGAATGCCTTCAAAAAGCAAGAGAGTCATGCTGACGTTGGCATTTTAAAATGTGGGGCCAACGAGATTTGTGTGGAGGACGAAAGCTCCTCTATTGGAGGTTGCTGCATGGCACTCACTGATTTGGAGACATCTGTGAAGTCTCACTATGAACTCGTTTCATGTACGTTTGCTAATGACACTGCTGGAGTGAAGTGTGATGGCTTTGAAGCTTGCGTTGGTGTTGATGAGAGCTTGATTGGATGCGGTAGTTGCATTGGGGACTCTGCATGCTATGGATTGGAGGCGGGCACTGAAATTGGTGAAAAGGCTGCGTAGAAGATTATGCATGCACCTATTTTAGAGGTTTTGTTGGTGACAACAGTTGCCGTGATCTCGCGGCATGCAATACTGCGTCAGGTAAGCATGAGTTGTTGCTCTCGTTCTCCGTGTGTGAATTCCCCGCCTGAACGTATTTCCTAATGCTCGTTGATCCCAAGGCACTGTCAGGAGCAATAGCTGCATTGGACAGTCTGCATGCTATGAATTGAAGGCCGACACTACAGTTGGCGAAAACAGCTGCATAGGAGATCAAGCATGTTACAAATTTGAAGGATCTGTTGGTGACAACAGTTGCCGTTATGTCGCGGCATGCAGTGATGCGTCAGGTGAGCATGAGTTGTCGCTCTCATTCTCTGTGTGTTAATTCCCCTCCCAAACGCATTTCCTTTCCCTGTCAATCCCAAGGCACTGTCGAGAACAATAGTTGCATTGAATTTATTGCATGCGCTCGATTGGAGGCTGGCACTACGGTTGGAAAAAATAGCTGCACGGGATATTTTGCATGTAGTGGTTTTGGAGGATCTATCGGTGACAACAGTTGCAATGAATTATCAGCATGCGAATATACTTCGGGTACGCATGAGTTGTTGCTCTCATTCTCTGTGTGTGAATTCCCTGTCTGACCGCATTTCCTTTTGCTGTCGGTCACAAGGCACTGTCACTGTCGAGAACAATAGTTGCATTGGACAGTACGCATGCTTCAGATTGAAGGCAGGTAAGCATCATGATGCATTCATAGTCTTGTTGTCACTGCACAAATTTCCCGCCTCGCCGCATTTGCTTTCCTTGTGTATCCCAAGGCACAATTGGGGCCGATAGCTGTAAGGAGGAGAGGTCTTGCTTGATGGTCATAGGTTATTTTACATTTGGAAACGACTCGTGCAACGGAGCTCGTGCCTGCGCCTATACAAATCATAGTGAGTTCAGAGAAGAAGAGAATTTTGATCACTTGTTTCCCTTTTCTTTTACTAATCTATCACTTCACTTCCTAGCCAATGTTGGCTACAACAGTTGGTACGTTGCTTGATCATGACATTGAAATTAGTTAACAATAATCTCATCATGACATTTCCTTTTCTAGCAATGGACAAAAGGCANTGCCTGCACCTATACAAATCATAGTGAGTTCATAGATACGTACTCTTGGTTCTCTTGTTGCCTTACCTTTTGCTAATCTATCGCTTCAACTCCTAGCCAATGTTGGCTACAACAGTTGGTACGTTGCTTGATCACGACATTGAAATTAGTTAACAATAATCTCATCATGACATTTCCTTTTCTAGCAATGGACAAAAGGCATGCTACAAAATTCAGCCTACTTTAAATGTCGGGAGCTGTTTGTGGTACGTTGCCAGAGGCTGAACGCTTCGTCTCATGTAACAGTATGTGTTTCTTATCCCTTGCCCTTTTTCCAGCAACATCGACTACGCATGTGACTATGAAGGAGCTGACTTGGATTTCAACAATTGTCCTACAATGGTAAGATCTATGACTCGAAAACATATTGGTATTATCTAGATCTACAGTGCAACCGTGAAAGCACATTGGTATTATTATGTCCACACATGCACCATTTTTTATCAATAAACTAGTCCCCCACCTCTTCTCCCACCTCGTCCCCGTCCATGAGTCCAACCAAACATCCCACGGCCTTTCCCCTTACCCCTTCAAACAGTCCAACACATCGACCCACTGCTAGCCCAGTAAGTGCACCGAATACATGATTCACTGTCATTTAACATGCT
Source organism: Stephanocyclus meneghinianus (assembly GCA_036940045.1). NCBI lineage: Eukaryota > Bacillariophyta > Thalassiosirophyceae > Thalassiosirales > Thalassiosiraceae > Stephanocyclus > Stephanocyclus meneghinianus. The sequence continues at coordinate 8,458 of JALLPC010000807.1, read as the reverse complement.
GTAAATCTTATTCACCTAATTTCAAATATGAAATCTTGCAAAATAAAAATGCAGAGCATGTCTCCAACAACGAGTCCAAGCAACCATCCAACAATGTCTCCGAGCAAAGAACCCACGATATCCCCGACTGCAATGCCTTTGGGAAGCCCCGTGAGTATTTGATGACAAGACTTGTAGATTGCATTTGGTTTTGTTTATTTTGACAATTTGCACTGACTTTTGTAGAGCATGTCTCCAACATACAAGCGACCATCCGACTATGTCTCCTAGTAAAGAACCTACGGCATTCCCAACTGTGATGCCTTCTGGCAGCCCCACGAGTATTTGATGACAAGACTTGCAGATTGCATTTGATTCGAAATGTCTGTCTACTCAATTTTATTTTGACAATGTGCACTTACTATTTGTAGAGCACTTCACCATCAGTGGGCCCAAGCAAACACCCTACTGTACCTCCCAGCAAGGGACCTTCAGCATCGCCCACTACCAGCCCCAGTGAAAGCCCTATCATGTCACCCACTAAACCTCCCACAGCAGTTCCCACTGCAGTACCCACCAACCTTCCAACATCTCTTCCTACGAGCAAGTCTCAAAAGACATCCAAGGCCTCCCCCATACAGAAGTTAAAACCAGCTCAAGAAAGTAAATCTGGGAAGAGGGCATAAACATATAAGAGAGAGCTGGGATTAATAGATCATTCACTTGGGTTTTGTATAAACTTTTCCTCATATGAATGATGTAATGAATCAGGATAGATGGATCATTCTCTAATTGAGAATTGGAATATGTTCCATTTTATCTTTTATGTGAAGCAACCAATAATTGTTAACTAGTTGTGAAGTTGAATATACATTACAAGTTTAGTGTCTTGATAATGTCTAGTCTGGGCCAAATGCATACTGGTTGATCTAAATGGATCTTGAGTTGTGCACGAATACAATGACTTATGTGTATCATTCCCTTGCCAGGAGGGTCCTCACTGAGATCTTTTGTATAAATAAGGCCTGGTTGGCTTCCCCATCCAATAAGATGGGGATCTTACTCTGTTGTTAAGAATCCCCACTTGGAGAAACCTTCTTGATCTTTGGGGCCGATGCGAGCTTGATTGGAGATTTTGTGTGCCTTGAATTGAACGCAGGCACTACAGTTGGTGAAAACAGCGTGTAGGAAATGGTGCATGTCCATTCTTTGTAGGATCTGTCGATGACAACAGTTGTCGTGATCCTGATGCAGGTGCATACAGTTCTGCTTCAGGTAAGCATGCGTTTGCATTCTTGTCCTCAATGCATGGATCCCTCGCATGACCGCATTTTCTTTCCTTGTGCATCCCAAGGCACTGTCGAGAACAATAGCTGCAATGGTGAGTCTGCCTGTGGTGGCTTGAAGGCAGGCACTGCAGTTGGTGAAAACAGCTGCATAGGATGTTTTGCATGTCAAGTTTTTGGAGGATCTGTCGGCAACAACAGTTGCACGATTACAGGGCATGCATTGATATGTCAGGTAAGAATGAGTTGTCGCTCTTGTCCTCCATGTGTGGGTCTCTTGCCCGACCGAGTTTTCTTTCCTTGTGCACCCCAAGGCACAGTCAAGAACAATAGCTGCATTGGAGAATACACATGCCTTGCATTGGAAGCAGGCACTACGGTTGGTGAAAATAGCTGCGTAGGAGGTTATGCATGTCTATTCTTTGAAGGATCTGTCGGTGACAACAGTTGCCGTAATCTTGATGCGTGCCGTGATGTGTCGGGTAAGCAACATAACGCATTCATAGTCTTGTTGTCACTGCATGAATTTCCCACCTCACTGCATTTGCTTTCCTTGTTCATCCCAAGGCAGGATTGGGGCCAATAGCTGTAATGGGGAGAATTCTTGCTATACTGCCATAGGTAATTTCACATTTGGAAGCAACTCATGCAATGGAGTTCGTGCCTGCACCTATACAAATCATAGTGAGTTCATAGATACAAAATCTAGGTTCTCATGTTTCCTATTTTTTAACAATCTATCGCTTCAACTCCTAGCTAACATCGGCTACAACAGTTGGTACGTTGCCCTAAAGCGATTTTTGAAACAGTCAACAATCATCATATTTTGACATTTCCTTTTTTAGCAATGGACTGAGGGCGTGCTACACATTTCACCCTTTTTAAATGTTGGGAGCTGTTTGTGGTACGGAACTAGTGGCTGAACGCTTCATCTAATGTTACTGTATGTTTGTCTCATCTCTTGCCCTTTCTTCAGCAATATCAACTACAGCTGCAACTTTGAAGGAGATGGCTTGGATTACAACAATTGTATTCCTACATTGGTAAGATTTTTTACCCGGAAAATATTGGGGTTATCCAAATCTACAACTCACACGTGAACAATTCTCATCAATAAACAAGCCCCCCACCTCTTCTCCCACCTCCTCCCCTTCCACCAGTCCAAGTAAACTGCCCATGACCTCTCCCCTTACCCCTTCAAACAGTCCAACACATCGTCCCACTGCTAGCCCAGTAAGTGCATTGAATACATGACTTGCTATCATTTTATCGGCGGAAATTTCTCTCCCTTCATTTCAACTATGACATCTCACGGAAAAAACGTAGAGCAAGTCTCCAACAGGAAGTCCAAGCAGTAGCCCGACAATGTCTCTGAGCAAAGAACCTACGAAGGGACCTTCGGCACTGCCTACTGCCAGCCCCAACAAAAGCCCCATCAAGTCGCCCATTACACACCCCACACCAATACCCACTGCAGCACCGACTGACTTTCCAACAACGCTTCCTACGAGCAAGTCTGGCAAGACATCCAAGACATCACCCATGCCGACTTCCAAACCTACTCAAGCCAGTAAATCTGGGAAGAGGGCATAAAGTTGTACGAGAGAGTTGAGATTAACTTTGCATCATTCATTTGAGTTAAAAGTTTAAAAACAGTTCTTCACATGAATGCTGTGATGAATCAGGACTGATGGATGATTATTGAATTGAGTAGTGGAACATATTGCATTGATTTTTATTGTTTAAAGCAACCTATCATTGTAAACTAATTGTGATGTTAAGTATTCACAACAATTTTAGTGTCTTGGAATGATCAATTGATGCATAAAAATTAGTTTCCAATATATATTTTTGCTTGGATGTTGACACATCCACACGTCATCTCATGAAGGATAAAATATTTTTGTTAACCCAAATGACAAAATTTCAGCCATTTACAAAATGTTCAGCCATTTCAGGGTGAAGTGGCTGGAATTTTGTCAAAGGGTGGAAAAAAGCTGTTGAACAAAACTAAAGCCATCCCACACAGGAACTGGATCTAATTATGCAAGAAAATGATGGATTCATCTTAATAGAATTTTTTAACCAAATGGCTGATAATTTGCAAAATGCTTAAATATCTTTAAGCCCATTTCAAAATCTCAGTCATTTCCAAAATATATATTCCATTTTCATTCATGATGGCAAGAAATCTGAGAAACAAGAATATTGTGACTCAATTGATCCACACAATATCATTTTATCAATAGTGGTCACTCATGTCTGACATACAAATCGCTTACCCCGTTCACAAAAAAATGATGCCTCCAAGGTTATGCAGAGGGCAAAATTATCAATAACTCAGATATCAATATGTGCTGTTGAACAGTCAAACAATTAAGATGCTATAATGATGTTGTTGGCAATTTATGAGCTAACTAGTTAGGCAGAAATTGCTGTACGGATACAGATAGGAGCGGCATTTATTGGTTGGCTCTGTGGCAGATCTGTATGCTGTCTGTAATGTGGGATTCTGCCTGATTTGTTAATTGGGATTCGCGGTAATGGTGCTGTCCTCATATAACCTTTGGGCAGCGTTCCAACATACCCTCTCAGAGAGCTTGGTGGTGCCACTCTTGGTAATACACTTGAAGAGTCCTTGGTGTTGAGGTACCAAGGTCTGACAGTCACGTGATGCTGTTTGTCAAAGTGTTTTGTGTAATAATCTGCCAGATTGTCTTGCCCTGGGTGCCATCTAATATTAAAATGTGACGGCGTACTTGATCTGTTACCCAGAAGAAACGAAATTCCATCGTACGTGATCTCTGCTTCTTGATGGTTTTGTATTGGCAATTCAAGTTGCTGTTTTGTTGTCGCAGTGGATTGGCGTGGGAGGTTGCGCATGTCCTAGTTCTTGGAGGATTAGTCATAATATTTTCCTTTTTTGCAGTTGAGAAAGAGGGCTCCAAGCTCGGCTTCTGCAGCCGAAGCCACAACGAACTTTAATATGCCACAGAATAGGTATATGGCACCATTTTGTTGGATAGGTTGTGTGTCGGTGGGAACACTGTCCAGGAAGAAGTGGTCTGCGATTCTGCTGCGGGCGTTGGTTTCTGATAGGTAAGATGAATTGGAATGAATGTTTAGAATCATGGCGGAGGCCTTGAAATGGATGACAGCATTTGGGTGAGATGTGCAGTAATCTGAGCTATGCTTGCAATGCTTTTTGGTGAGTTGTGTTGGGTTTGCTTGTTCACTGGCGATGGCACTCAGGCTGATTAGGATGGTGTTGTCTACGGCTCGAGTGTAGAATAGGAGTGATCCGACAATTTGTTGGACATGTTTGAGGCCAGCTGCATCCAGTGGGTCTGAATTATCTTCTGGTATTGGATCTTGCGCTGCCGTCCCATACTTCTTAGGATATGTTTTGTATGGTCTACCTTGCGATTTGGATGGTTTTTTGTGGCAGAAACTCTGGAGTACTTTTTGGATGTATTTTGGCATTGAAATGTCGAGAGTTCTATTGTCGTAGTTCCAGTCGAGTTGGATGCCACAGTAGAGGGCACCGTCCCAGTCAATAGACATTGTGTAGTTTTCTTTTAGCACTTTTATCTGGTGCTTGGCATGCTCCCTTCCCACATATTTTACCCCAAAATCATCCATGATGAGAGTGAATGATATGGGGCGGGTAATATCATGATGTGGTACCTTAAAAAGATATGTTCTGCAGGGAACATATCTTTTTTGACTGATGCATCATTTTTGGAACAGTCTTTTAGTCATCCATTTCGGTTGATCTGGCCATCGTCTATTGGTCTGGCCATTGTCTGTTGTCCACCTGACATGTTCCACATGGAACTTGTTCAGGCATTCATTGTGCACACTAATTTTCAGCATTGTACACATGATCGTATTGGCGATCGCCTGCACAATTGCATGCACAATCTTTTTTTTTGTAGGTCCAGGGTTCGAACCCCTGGTCTTGCATCATAGTCTTTTTGGTAGGTCCAGGGTTTGAACCCCTGAACTTGCAGTGTGATCTTTTTGTGGTTTCAGGGTTCGATTCACTGACCCGATCACCTGTTTCAGGCCTGTAGTATCCATGACCTATGTCATCCTGAGATTATGGCTTGCTAGGTCAGCATCATCAAAGGGTCTCATAACCTTTGTAGACTTCACAGCCTTTGAAAAGTAGTACAGGCATGGCAGTCCAAGTACCTGTTTAGGTGTGGGATCCATTGCATGAAGTGCCAAATAGATAGCTTGTTTGATTTTAAAGTCATTGCTTATTTAGAACCTTTGCACGTGGGCCATGTCATACCTGCACACAGTTTTTGGATGGAATGTGATGTACTACATGAAGGATTCAATCAAGTAGAGATATTTCCAAGGTTCAGTCTGCTCCTTGACAACTTGTTCCAAGGCCATCTTGCTTCTTTGACAAGTAGATTGGAGTGCAACATAAACGCCTTGCTGTTCACAGGTGCTATGGCCTTGATTGTGCATGCTTTGGCATCAGTTGTCTTTTTCATCAATTTTTTGGTTGAGGACTCTCATCTGTACCCCAGTAGCTGTTATAGGCCTCAGTGGCTGCAGCAAGCTTGTGTTCTGCCTCCTCATCTTCCTTGCAGGCCTTATCACACGCTGCTCAGAGTCTCTACTTTCTTATGGTCTCAAGTGCTGTCTGGACGTGTCTCAAAAACTGCTTGGGAGAACCTTGCATAAGCATTGAAACAATTATCTGCACCTTGTTGGGCAGCGTGACCTTCCTTGTGCAACCAGGAGGGGTATCTTTCATGGTATCCTTTTCAAGGATGTATAAGATGAGTGGTTTGTTCCCTCCAAGGCTTCTATCACACACTTGTAGCTTGAGTCCATCAGGTGCTGTTCATGAGGGCTGCTCCACAGGGCGTGTTGATGAAAAGGACCTTAGAAAACTCTTTGGTGCTCCATTCAGGGCATTTTGCACATAATTTCCCTCGAATCCTTTGGTTGATTGTAGGGTTCCAAAACTGAATCCTATCTTGTGAGTCTACCAGTTTTTTTTTCAGGATACCTATGATCAAGTGAAATTAGCCAATCACAATTTCTCTCCTGAGAGTGTATCAATTTTACAGTTGCAAGATAAGGATGATCTGGTGAATTTCTAACAAAAGTTCTATGAATTCTTTGATCATGCAACAAATTGAATTTGTTAGTTTATAACATAAAATTTGTCTCCATCTGTGGCAAGTGATGTGCCTGCATAGACGTGGCATGTTGAGGATGATCATTGGCTTACATGCAAGAAGGTCACATGATGGCTATGTTAATCTAGTGACATACACACTTTTTAGAAAAGTACTAAATAAGTATTGTGTTAATAAATAGAGCATGTTTGGTTGTGATGGATAGATTTATAATTAATTAGATTTGAATTACTGAAATGGAGAACATACGTTTAGATACACCATGCATTTGCAAGACACAGTGCATCTGGCCAGAGATCGGCAGTTGGTTGGATCAATTGCATGACTTGAACCTATCTTCAATTTCTAAAACAGAAAATATCTTTGGGTATTTTTGCTGAGATCATTTGACACATATGACATCTCTCAAGAAGGAAAACCTCCATTGGAGATTCTTTCTCACAAGCTAATGTCTGAAGACTGCTGCACTTCCTTTGTTTTGCACAAAGTGAAAAAGACTTTTGGTGGTTTCTTGTAGAAGCTTGTAGAGCTTACATGTGTAACCAGATTCTTGGATTATGTCAGAAGCTTGAATAATTGAGGAGGAGGAGAGCTCACTTTCAATTACAGTGATGAATAAATTTAAGGGTGAAAAGTCCCCACCCAAACCTGATGACCAGCCCACCCAGGACGGCTCAGACTTTAACAGCAATGAATTCATGTACCATAAAAATAAGATTCACAAGCACTTAGAATCTCACCTCTTTGATGGAAATTTTCGTTTTTGGGCCTTTGACCCAATTTTATACATGTAAGCTCATGGTAACTGAATTCCCCTTCGAGTGACCAACATGCCTCCTTGTTATTCTTTTAAAATGATGATGTGCCACTAAACTCACCACAAATCACATTTCTTAGCTGAAAGAATTTTCACATTTGAGCCCTGGCATCTTTCCAGAATGAATGAGTAAAATTGGCAGAAACAGAAAGTTCATAAGAATTATGGTAGAAGTACAGTGCTATCTATGTCTGAATGTTTTTGTTTCATTTTCTTTTACATTCTTTACTTATTGCTGAAAATTGGTGAGATTGTCACATGTTGGTGAGGCCGCGAACATTTGTGTGGCTAATGCACAGTATTTTACAGTGTGATTTGATGATGTAGAGAATTAAACAGGGGATGATCCATTAAAAATCAATTTACATTTGTTTATTTCCTCTCTCCCCTGTTTGCTATCATGATGACTGCCATGTCATGAAGTTGCACAGTAGAAATGGTGTGATTTCTTGCTAACATATCCTGACTCAGACCAAATCAAGCAGGTGTACTTTTGCAGGCGAGGTGGTGGTGAGGTCAATCATAGTGGTCCTGGTGTTGCATTTGTATTTTCCATGGAGGAGGTGATGTGGAGAATCATCTTGGTGTGAAAGTATTGTGATGTAATTGATTTTTCTTGGCTTTTATAGATACTGGTATATTTGTGTACATGTCACAAAGTTACACTACAGTACTACTGTTACATCAGTGTGCCCTAAATATGGCTGTCAAATTTTTACCTATGATAATCAACTTAGGTAATGAAGCAATACACTGCATAGTTCTTCTCCTATGTAGTCTATGGCATCATCACTTATACAGTGCCTACTCTCTAAAAGAAGTCAATTATAATTGGTAAAAATCTGGTACAATCATTTTTAGGGTTGGTCTAGTTGTATTTTTGGGAACCATGGCCACACCTTTGGGGCCTAATGAATGTGGTTTAAGATGAGAGTTGAAAAGTGCATGTAAAAATGGCTTAAATGGACATGATTTTGTTTTTCTGTAAAAAGTCATTAACATTTTGTCTGATAGGTGTTTCATAGGTGTTGAGGCAACAGTCTGTGCAACCCTTTGCTAAGTATTCATTCACCTGTTCACGACAGCATGCCGTCGTGGTCAGTTTGTGACCCTCTATGTTGCAAATTACTGAGTAATTACTCAGTAATTACTACTTACTCAGTAAATTACTGTCACTCGGGCAGTAATGGTGGTTACTGACCCCTTTA
>JALLPC010000806.1:0-10741 GCA_036940045.1 Stephanocyclus meneghinianus | reverse complement strand
GCAAAGTTGTCGCTGAAGTGGAAGGGTTGGAATTGGTCAAATCCTTGCCTATGATCACACACTCATTTGATAAGAGTGCTCAATCGATACTGGGCGATCTTTCCGTCAGGGACCTACTGTTTCCAAATCATGGTAATCATGATTCCTCGTCAAATAATTGGGATTCTGCAACGACAATTCTATCTAGACGATTGTTCTGCTACCGACAACATTCTAGCGGGAAGGACAACGGTAAACTTTTGACATCTTTGAGACTTCGACCAGATGGACCCTTGCGTCCCTTATCTTCCGCAGAGAGTGTAGTGGTGTATGATTCAGCTATCACCTACATATCAAGAAATCAAGGGCGTGAAATGGTTGTGTTTTCAGAGCGTGGCGGTGGCATCCATGATGGGGGGTTCGGTGAACCCGGTGATGCTGCAAAATCATATTATGTCATGGGATCAGCGCAATCAAATCTGTTAGAAAATCATCACTTGCGATCAGGGTTCGATTTTGCAATCCATGCTCGGAAAGGAACTTTTGCAGAAAGCAAACCGTCATTACCACCAATGAAGTTATCCTCTGAGAAAGGAGAAGTGATTTCGCCTCGACGGTCTCGTCTAATTCATTTTGGGAGAAGTGGTGAATCCGATTCAGGTAGAAAATATGATAATGTCCGAGAGACTTATAATTATTTCTTTGACAACCCCGTCCAAGTCGAAGACAGAAATCATGCAGGTGCAATTGATCATAGCAAATACAATCTCAACTGGGTGCAAAATAGATTGAAAACCAAAAATAAAGCAGTGCATGCAGCCTTGATAGATTCATCTCAAGAGCCACTTCCACAATGCACAGTTCGGTACACTCGCTATGGAGAAGCCCCACCTTGGTACGCACCAGGGAGAATGTGTACCCTAGAATTAATGGGAAAAAGGGTTGCCTTACCTCAGTCTAAGCCATTGGTCGTCAGAACTAACAAAGGAAGTCAAATATCATCTGACGCTCTGTCACCTTATCTGTCACCACTGGCGCTGTGGGCAGCGCGCAAGTGCAAACCATCATTCTGGTCTGGTTGGCCAGAGGAACACTCGTGCAACAGGGCAGTCTCTGTGTTTTGCACAGAAGGCCAACGTTCCGTCACATACGATGCTTTGGATGATCAACACAGTCATATGCAGACTAGAGCATATGATATATTCACCAGATTGCAATGTGCAGCTGAGAGGTTGAAGAAGTCTCTCCTGTATGATGTTGATCAATGAAATTGTTAATTGATGACTGTCTTCTGCACAAATACTTGCATCATGGCACAGTTACAAATCATAACACAGTATTCTCTGTAATAACTCTTTATAGTGTTAAGCACAATTTTACATAAGAGGAACTTGCAGATGATCATCTGGTCCTATGCTTAGCATCCAGACTGTAGAGGGGCATTGCCCATCAATTGCTTATTGTTGATACACAGGCTTGAAAGACCACCTGCTGACGAAAAAGCGTTCAACCCAGATGTAAAATTTTCTGTTGTTCAGTGACCGTATTGTGTCAAAAGGGTTGATGACTTTGATAACTGCCCAGTTCAGTTGGTATAGTTCCAATAAGGTCATTTACACCAAGTCCACGATGCTAGACTTCCTCAAACATACCCAGCTTCATTGGGCAGTCTCATTATGTGCTTATGGTAAATAGCCATTGCATCTAATGATGTCAAGCATCCAGTTTCTGACGACAAAGTATATCTGTCAGCTCATTTCTCAAGGGCCAACATTTGGTCATCTGAACTAAAATCCAAAATTCATTGGAATGGGGAACATTAGATCATTACTGTTAAATGGATATTTTTAAATGATGTTACTCTGCAAATCATGTCTGGAATAGACTCATTCAACAAGTTATGACTGGCATCCAGAGATGTCAATATCAGAGATGCCAAGTTTATTCTGATCTGTAATGAAGACTATCTGTGAAATAATGCCATTGTATTAATGTAATAGGATAATATGTACAAACTCACTTGATATGGTTCCAGTAAGTTTATATTAAACAAGTGAAAAATGGAACAGTTTTTCCAAATTATCCAACTCAGTGGGAACTGTACCAGTTGCTGCTAATGACATCTTGCCTACAGGTCATATATGTGTTCAAAAGATAATCAACCCTGACAATATTCACTTTCTGGGGAAAGTTATTCTCAGTGATGGGGAATATAACAATGAGGAGTGCTTCCATTTAATCAAAGACGTAGATATGGCTTTTTAAATGTGAAAATTGTGGTGTAACACTGGCATTGCAGTTTGGGATGATGAGCTATAAACCAATTGCAATCAACAAGACATTCATGAAAATGGCCCACTTCTGTCTTGAGGTATGGTTAGATCAGTTAGAACTACAACATCTCATGTTGTAGCACATGACAGTGAAACATGAGTGTAATCTTTTTAACAACAAAGCACACTTCCATTTCAAATGTATGGATGTTTTGATTATGTGGTGCATAACTCCTATGCCTATTATGCAAAGTGATATTCAACCATTTTAAAGAAGGGACTTTGCAACAGAGATGATTCTGAACCATTATCTTTCCTTACTGATTGTAAATGTGAAACCAGACAAGTACATGGCAGACATTATATGTATGTTGCTTGCATTGCAAAGGACAAGATAGTGATGAATGCAGGTACATGCATGTCTTCACTATTGCTCCTGCTTTGTGTCCGATAGATATTGATGCAATGGATCCTGACCAAGTGATTTCTTGAAAGACTATGTAGGTCTAGATGTTTGTGGAGAGAATGATGTTGAAATTGATATGTCATAGCAATTCAAATCAATCAATTTATTGAAGAAGCTTACAAATATTTGCAAGAGTACAGACAACCTAATTCTGAATGGAACAGTTGCTTAACATTGCCCAGCAAGGCTCTAAGGAAAAGCTTACAATTACGGATACTGAAAAATTCTGAATTATTTCTTCTTGGAGCTTGCAGATTCTGGAAAAAGAAAATCATGCAACACACAGCTAGGATCTAAAAGCCAAGAGAAAGTTCAGTCTGTCATTGAAGCCATTGTAGCAACTGGCTGTTTGATGATCTATTTGAGTGTGGACTTTAAAAGAACAAAAGCATGAGAATATTTAGCAACATCACCTGATTGGTGGTAAATGATCAAAACTACAAGTAACAATGACACATCTCAGTATTCACAGACAAGTGAAAGTGGAGAAGAAGATGTACTATCCATGGAAAACTATGGTTTAGAAATAAAGTGGTCATCAAGCAACACTAAAATTCAATGATTTATCAGGCAAAACATTGAAATACATGATACTTTCATAAATCATGAGTTCATGTCATCTGAATGCAAGCAACTAATATACAGGGCCAAATGTCTATGCTTGGTCATGTTAATTATAAAAATGATGTCCACATTGTCATTGTTGAGCGGATTCTTTACAACTGCTCAGAAGCATGACAATTAGTTATACTTGCATAGATTCATTTAGTTTGTTTGTAGTACTGCTACATCAAGTGCTGTAATGGTGTTCATAACATTGATGGAGTCCATTTCAATAATGCTTTGATTCTGAGAGAGATTGAAGGATGGAATGGGTGAGTGTGTCATATTTGTAGGCCAAGTTTCTCCAAAAGTGACAGTAAAATTTGCCAAAAAAAGTGGTTTGGAAAGCTTTGGAGCAAACAGAATCATAGGATGAAATTAAGAAAGGCTCTTCCAAATAAGTTCCAATTTGGTTCCAAATTTGCACTTTGGAACTCAATATTTGGACATTTGGATGGAAAAATCCATTATAACAGCAACCCAGTATTTATAGTGGTCATGCTAGTTTGAATAATGACTTGTCCAATATTAAAAATGTGAGTAGAAATTTAATTTTTTTCTCCAAAATTCATATATGTGTTGGTCTGAAAAGTACCTGTATCCGAACTATAAAATGAAGTGAAAATTTTTCAGTCTTTTGTTTGTGCTGATTGCAGTTTCAAAATGAGTGAACCTTTCCTTACTTTTTCGAACCTATTCCTATGTACATAGAAAATGCCATGAGAAAATAGTCTAACTTTTGGCCTGATGAGTGAAAAGTATTCAGTCATGTTGAAGGATCAATCTCTTGCTCTGGTACAACTAATGTGAAGTATTTCATCATTTCCTTGAACAACTTTGTTCTATCATTTAAAATTTAAGAAACACAAAAAATTCGTAATTTCAGGCTTAAAGATATATGTCTTGGCATTGCTTTTGAATAAAGAAAAGACAGGTCAACCTCATTTGAATATATCATATAAAACGGTTGTTGGCTTAATAGAATTATATGATGATTCTAACATAGGAACCAACAGAAAATGAGTGACAATTTTTCACTATTTTTTCTTTGTAGAAACGTACTGTAATCAACAGAGGGATTGAAAATTTTTCATTCCTTGTGAAATAGTTGAAATATACTCGATCTCACAGTATTCATTCTATCAGGATAGGAATTCTTCTCTATTCAACAGGTGTCTTATGGCATTTTGGTGGTAGTGAGGTCTGTTTTTTCCAAGGTCAGCAATTTGTTTTTATGCATCAAGTACTGTTTTGAGGGTAGATGAGTGAGTCGATGATGAAAATAATGCAGCCCAAATGTTTTTTGTCATACCCAAGAGGTTGGCAATTGCCATTTCAAAGTTGGGGCAGTATCATCAAATGGAGCAGCTGATTGTTGATGAAAGAGCTGTTTTGTTAATGGTTAGGGGGATACTGTTTAGGAATGAGCAATGTTCCAAATAAGCCAAGCAAGTATGTCTGTGCCATTTCAGAATCAAAAAACAGGAATAATGCCAATCATGAGGTTGAGGGAGCTGGTTTTTCTAAAGGGATCTAATCCTAAGCGAAACATAATTTATTAATTGCAATGAAGGTAATAGGTCAAATAGCTTGTTACATAAGAAAAATCCTTTGTAATAACCTTTTGATGGTCCCCATTTTTAATGGATAGCTGCACAAGTCGGGAACTGCCTGAAAAACATAGTTCTTAAGTTTTATGCCATCCGGGTGAAAGATGACCTACATCGTGGAGGATGTGTTTCATGTAGCAACATATTTTTTGAATGTTCATCATATCTTTCTCAGAAATAGTCTCATTTTTCAAATAAAGCTTACTCTTGGATATGGCACATGAATAAAGCTATTTCCAAGAAATTAGCCTTCTCCACCAAATAAGACCATCTCTTAGAAATAAGACTACTCCCAAAAGCTGAATGAACAGGTACTATTCCTGTGTTGACATTCCTCTCTTTTTCCAAAAAATAAGCCTCCTCCAAAAAACAAGGAAATCATCAAGAAATGAGATTGAGGGAACTCTATTATTTATATAATATTATGATAGCATTGTAATGTGATTTGCAGAGCCTGAATCCATTTGTTACATCTTTCTTGAAAACAGTCTTCATTATTGAATAAAACTTACTTCACAGAAATAGCACGATAAATATGAATATTTCCAAGAAGTATGCCTCCTTCAAATTATAAGACTATTGCCAAGAAATAAGCCTATTTCCAATAGCTATATGAACAAATACAATTCCTGTGTAATGATGCCTCTTATTTTCAAAAATAGGCCTTCTCCAAAAACTAAGACTATTGACGAGAAATAAGACTACTTCTGAAACTCAGAAATATCTTATTTCTTGGCAATAGTCCTATCTTTTGAAGATTAGTTACTAAGTAGTTTCATAAATGGAAAATGAGATATAATTGACCAATCCCTATTATTGGAAATAAATCAAACAGTGTATATCCCTCAACCTTATAATAAATGTATTTCCAAGGTTAGGAAATGGCCTTATTTCTCAACAATTGTCTTATTTGTTCAAAACTGTATTGTATTAAGCGTTTTTATTTGAACATGCGAGCCTAACATCAATGCAGGAAACTGTAATATTTATTCTTTTCTGAATGATTCAGTGTGACTTTTTAGATACAATTGACAAGGATCAAGTGCAATGCTGTTATTGACTATGCTCATGGTGAAGTCCCTGCTCCATTGTTATTGCAGATTATTTGATTGTTGTATCAAAATAATAGTCTATCATATATTTATTGCATTAGTTTCTGCTTATCAAATGACAAACTAACTCTTATGTAAATTGTCTATTTCACTCAACTTTGATTCATTTTAGACCAGTTTTTTGGAATAACTACGTACAAGCCTTACAGGCCTTCCCACCAAAAATGAAATTTCATCAACCAATATCAAAAGTGATATTATCAGATGGCACACTACTGTATATAAAGTGGCTTAGGTTTAATACTGCTAACAACATGTACTTAAAAATAAGAAAGCAATTCCAATCCAAAGAATCTTTTAAAATCGTTACAAAAAACTGAATTCAAATTAAAATGAAATTTGCAAAAATACCAAGAAACTCAAGTTGAACTCAACTTTATTGCAGATTTTTATGACCCAATTTGAATCAATTAAAATGGAAAACTTGTTCAACTTCAAAAATTGGTGAAGTCTTCAATCTGGTTTCATGTTACAAACAAACTAAAATTTATAGCATTGTACATTCACTGGTTGCTGCACAGCTCTCTTTGTCACAATGTCTCATTTTCATCATATCTGCCAACATGGAAAAGATTGGCAAAGACTTTTGTTTATGATGTTGAGCACTGAGATCTCATTTATCCTCACTTCTCTAAGCATAATCACTTTTCTTCTAGAACTGATACAAAACCATCTTGTATCTTACTCCCATCTCTTATAATTCTTGCATTTGTTGTGTACAATTTCACCACGAGAGAGATGATTTGGAGAATCAATGTGCTGTTGAATTCGATTGGTCCAATGTATGACAGTCACACTTGGAAGGGAGATCCACCATCAACTGATTGTTGTTGAAACACAGGCATGAAAGCCCAGACAGACAGGTTTTCAGCTCAGATGGAGATTGTCCTGTAAATTGATTTTGTTGTATCAATAGTTCATCCAACATGTACAGCTTCCCAAGCTCACTTGGGATGGTTCCTGTTAAAACATTACCACCTAATCAAAGATGTTGTATCTCATTTAAATTACCAAATTCCCCCGGAACAGTTCCACTTAACCTATTTGGCCCAACTGAAAGAATTGATAATGATGTCAAGTATCCACATTCTGATGGCAGAGTTCCTGTCGGCTCATAACTTGAAAGCCACAATTCAGTTAATTGAACCAAATTTGTGATTTCTGATGAATGATGCCCACAAGCTTATTCTGATTTCATACAAGCATAGTAAGAAATATTAAGCTGCCAATCATGGATGGTATAGTACCAATGAACCTATTCTCACTAATGTCAAGATAGGTCAATGATGCCAAGTCCCCAATCTCTGGTGGAAGAATGCTTGTAAGCATATTTGAACTCATGTCAAAAAAGGCAAGTGACTTTAAGTTTCCAATTTCTGATTGCATAGTTCCAGTGAACCTATTATGATCAAGAATAAGCATGGCAATGGTTAAACTGATTCTCTTAACCCTGATGGAAGAGTGCCCTCAAGTGCATTTGAACTTATGTCAAATGAGACGAGTGATTTTAACTTTCTTTTTTCTGATGGCATAGTTCCTGTGAACTTATTGTGATCAAGACCACGTATGGTCATCATTTCACTTGACTCACCCAACCAAGGAGGAATAGTGCCACTAAAATAATTGATTGCAATATCAAATGTAGCAAGTGAATTCAATTTTCTGAGCTTGGATGGAATTGAACACGTGAATTGATTACTCTGAAGATCAAGGTAGCTTAGATCTTGCAAGTTTCCTATCTCTGAGGGAAGAGTGCCCGTAATCTGATTTTACCCAGCATCAATGTAGAACAGAAACTCAAGCTTCCAAGCTCTGAAGGAGGGCACCCATAAGCACATTTGACCTTAAGTAAAGATGGACAAGTGATTTTATGTTTTCAATTTCTGATGGCAAAGTTCCAGTGAACTTGTTATGATCAAGATTAAGATCAGTGATTGGTAAGTTTGACTAGCCTAACCAGGGAGGAATGGTGCCATTGAAGTTGTTCAGTGCAATAGCAAATGTGAACAATGAATTCAGATTCCAAGCTCTGTCGGAATCGATCCTGTTAACTGATTACCCCAGAGAAAGCAGTGAACCAGCTCTTGCATCTGTCCTATCTCTGAAGGAAGCATGCCTGTAATGTGGTTATGCCCAAAGTCAAGAAAGGACATTGATGTCAACTTTTCAAAGTCATTTGGAAGTGTCCCCTGAACAGAATTACCACTCCATGAAATGTATTCAAGTTATTGAAGTCGACCAATCTCAGCTGGAATTGTCCCGATTGTCCTTACCAACCCATTAGCATCTAAAAGAGCAATCAAGACCACATATGAAGTGAGACACAAGATACCTTACTGTGCAAATCATACAAAGAGAAAACACACATAGATCCACCTTGCTAACATAGCTGTCATCATTACATGCAACTCCTTGCCATTCACACTCATGCTCCTCTGAAAGCCAGCCAAAGCCAGCCGCAGTTGAAATACCTGATATCAAAAACTTATATGACAGAAGTGCAAGCACGTATTGCTGATTTAAATTTGTATCTGCTGAATCTAGCTGCATTTTTTTTTGTTCAATATCCAGTCTAATGCACGGAGATGATTCCCATCAAATGATGCATTTCGCTCAAGCATGTTTTTCTCAATGAGGCTTTGTGTACTCTGTAATTTTTGGGGTGACGACTCAACAAAGTCGGCTGTAATGATGGCAAGATTGGTTGACTTTCACCCTCCTTTGGTGTCAATGCTTTAATAACAAAGGGTGTATTGCCTCTTGTAAAGTTATTGCAAGTGCTTTTAGCAGAGCAATTACAATAAATGCATTAATGACCAAATAGAGGCGAGAACATCACTTCCTTGGTTGCAATAAAGTTTGATTTTGCTCCACAAGCTCTGCATTCTGAGCAAATGGGACCTTGTTTGGTGCATTTTCTTCCACAAGGAAGGCTTCGGGGATTAAAATCAGTTTCCTCTTCTACATGCACACTGCCATCTTGCATTTGTCAAGAGACCACATTGGTGACTGCAATGGAAAGGTTAGAAGTTTCTTCAAAATTTGAGATGAGTTGATGTTGATGGTAATTTTGGGTATGCTTGATCATTGGCTAGATAATCTGATTCTGCTGCTAGCAGCAATAACAATGATGCTGCATATTCTTCTTCCCATTGTGAAAGGTCATTTGGCAATGATCAAGAGAGCACATTGGAGACTGCCACAGGAAGATGAGAAGTTCCTTGAATGGTTGGAACTGAAGAATGCAATCAACAGATGATATCAGTGGTAGACTCATATCTCTGAACTTTATCACAAGCTTTTGGTCTAGGAATGATTGATCTGGTTTCAGAGAATCTGCTGCTTCTGCTGGGAAAGCTTCAGAGTTACCAGGTTGCATGGACTTAACTACTTTTGGTGCCTCAACTTCAGACAATGTCCCAGTGATGGATGTATCTGCAACATGTAAACTGAATGGAATAAGAGATTCCTTGTCTGTGGCTCTGTGCAGTGTTTCAATGCCTCCATTTGTTTCTAATTTGTTCCCATACTCAAATGCATGAGTATGCAAACTGAACGGAATGGGCAGGGGCTCATCAACTGTGCAACCAAAGGTTTCTACTGCTGGTTCTGTCTTGGCCGGTAAAGACTGCTCCTCAGCATCATAACAACAAGAATCAATTGCAGCAGGAGAATCGGTTGTCCCATCATTTCCAAGCATTCCATTCTAATCTTATTGGCAGGTGGTGAATCGGACTTGTTTGCACTTGATCCCATACCAGAGGCCAAGTTACTGAACTCATTGCTATTGCGATCGTCTACATCGACTGCGCAAATGTCTGCTGGTCGTCGACTGCTACTAGAGTTGCAGGAGAAGCTGTTGCCTAGACTGTTCATAGATATGGCATGCCTTACCATATGACATGGCGGATTGGTTAGAATTTGCCTTGCCAGTGTGGATGTTATCAAGTTCTCCTAATTCGGGTCTAGGACAATGGGTACACTAGAAATTATGAACCTGCATCAAAATGTGGAATTGATTGATGGGTCACACTGCTCGGGCGTTCATTCGCACAGCATGGACTAAAGCAGATCCCTCCACTGTGGTGCCTATAATATGTATTGTCCCTATGAAAGCATGAGCTCCTCCTTATCATTCTGAGCCCATCGAGATCAAAGACAGGTCATAGGAGGTGACGATGCCATGAGTGTACAATACAATAATCACAAATTTCAGTCAAAACAAATGAATGATCAACAATGTCTCGTGTTTGTGTTGGTTGTGACAACACTGAGACACTCTCTAGAGATGTGGCAGATTCAAGATCTGTTGCAGCTAATTATGGGACAATCCAGAGTCCCGAGACTATATGGTAAAGGTATCCAGCAGATTAGTTGGAAATGTTGGCGAAATGTCTTCATGTGATGTCACTACACTGACAATGTTGGATGGAATTGAGCCAATGTCACCATGTCACCAACGTTGAGACTGAACTCATGGGTGGGTCTTGTGTCAGCTAACGTGTCATAACATGACCGCCCATCCAGATCCACGACAGCTAGGGCCCTTACTCCGTTGGAGTTTAACGGTCATATTTTAGTTCAAAACAATACTTTAACATATATTAACACATCTTATACCACTTTTGTGACTTCACGCACTGTCGTATGCCAATATTACGCGTTTTTCTGCAAGACTTTGCTATTTTTCTTCATGTC
>JALLPC010000805.1:0-11441 GCA_036940045.1 Stephanocyclus meneghinianus | reverse complement strand
GCTAGACCTTTAAACAGAAATCTTTTACTTGTATTTATACAGAGTATTTTCTACATTTAGAAGGTAATTGATACTGTGGCACATATATTAAGAACTTTCTCTCTTTGTACCAGATTTGCATGTACACATTTCTAGCTAAATCGTAAGCTTTACATATCTAGGAATTAGTACAACCACTTGTGCACAAAAAAGTGCACAAAAATGTTGTAGATATTATGACATTTTTTTGAATCGTGGATGTCTATTGGCAGTCCATCAAGTGATTGGCTATACATATTCGACTACCATAGTTATTAATATATATTTTACCATATGGTACCTTAGAATATCAATATTGAATAGCCTTTCCATGTTGGCATCGAAGGTATAAAATACCATATCCTATCTGTAGAGGCGAAATTTATCTGTGAAATCTACTTATATGATTGCGCCTGATTGACTCCGTTTCACTCCTCACTATCTACCTATATATATCTCTAATGAAGTGAGAGTCCTGGTTGATGCCACTGGATCTTCTTGTGTCGTTCACCCTGCCTTCATAAATTATTATGTATCATTTCGAAACATTGCCTTCTGCGGCCAGTTGAGGAAAGAAGTCGACAGTGAGTGCAATTGCGGATAGCTGTGATATTCGCTGTTAACTGTTGCATTGAGCTTATCACGTCGTTTCTTCAACTTCATCGATCGTTAGCAGGGTGCTAGCTTTCGAATATTGTTGTTACAAGAATCGAATTTTCCTGTCGCCTGCTGTCGTTCCTGTGCCCAGAATCACACATAATTCGTTTCCTGACCAAATCGAATCGTTCACTTTCTATTTTCTGTCTCCCATTCATCTATAGTGCTTTCAACCATGAAGATCCAAATCCTCATCCTCGCAATTCTTCCAGTCATCTATGGGACTCTTATTTCCCCCACTACTTACGGATTGAAAGAACAGGACAAATCCTCTGAATCGTATCGTCATGACAAGCGTGATGAGACTTGGTGGTCTGGTTCTCGGGCTCTCTTTCCGAAAACTACGCCCCGCCTTACTTCTCCCAGACCTTCTCCGAGGCCCACGAGAAGAACCAGGACACCTAATAACCCCAGTGCTGCCAATCGAAGGTAAGTTTGGAAATCGGTTAGGACATGTCTTGCTTTTGATGCTTCTCTTGATATTATCACATGAGTCTCTTTTCGTTAACACATGAATCAACCTACGCTTCGTCTAGACCTTCGCCAAGACCTTCTCCCAGGCCTTCGCCTAGACCGTCGACGAGACCTTCTCCCAGGCCTTCGCCAAGACCTTCTCCCAGACCTTCACCGAGACCAACTGCAAAACCATCAAGGCCTCCTACCCGTCGACCAACAAATGCAAGTATATATCTTCTTTTTCAACCGAAATGCATCAGCATTCTTTTCAATCTATCTCTAACTACTTCGATTTCTACAATCATTATGANCCCACTCGTCGCCCAACGAATGCACCTACCCGAAAACCCACTCGTCGCCCAACGAATGCACCTACCCGAAAACCCACTCGTCGCCCAACGAATGCACCTACCCGCGCCCCCACTCGTCGCCCAACGAATACACCTACCCGAAAACCCACTCGTCGCCCAACGAATGCGCCTACCCGAAAACCCACTCGTCGCCCAACGAATGCGCCTACCCGAAATCCCACTCGTCGCCCAACGACTGCGCCTACCCGAAAACCCACCTCTCCACCAACTACAGTAAGTTCGGTGTAAGAAATTGGCCTTTTTGTTGATCATTTGCTAAGTTGGAAAAAAGTCATGCTTTTTGCATTCTTTTTGCATCCGAAAAGCTATACTTTTTGTTCTAATCAGTTGTTCCTTTTATCTGTTATCGCATTTTGTAGTCTCCAACTCGAAAGCCCACGAATGTGAGTGTCTTTTCTGTGCTCTGTGTTATGCGTGACCTATATACTTGAAGAATTTAAAACCTGATTCCCATCCATCCTTTTCATTAAAAGACACCGACTCGAAATCCAACTCGTTTTCCAACCAAAGTACCCTCAACAAGTGTAAGTGTGCCATCAAAAGCTCGGTTATAGTATACTGGTAACTATCATTTGATCTAAACTCATATTGCTTGTTCTTAGGCTCCGACTCTTAATCCAACCCGTGCTCCAACCCAAAGGCCAACAGCAGTAAGTGAACTTTAGACAGTTCGCACAGTGCCAACCAACAACACTAACTTACATTTTATTCTCATGACTATTATTTGTTACTCCAAAAAGCCACCAACGTTTGTAAGGAAACATCCAAAGATGTAACCACGATGATTGTTTCTCATCAGAACTCATGTACAGATGAAATTACCCAATTCTTGTCAAATTTACTCAGGCTCCATCACATGCTCCAACAAAACAGCCCACTCCAGTTTGAACGACTATCAAGTCTTGTTCATTCTGAATGTTGATGCTTCAATTACACAGTACGTTTCAACTTTGATTCCCGTTCCGCGATCTGTTTTTTAGTAATACACGAACCCCAGACAATCGGTCCAATACGGGCTGGTAATACTACGACACACATACCCACCCATCCTTCCTCTTGTACTTCGTGTTTCATCCACAGACGGAATTCGAGAATTCCATGTATCGTAAAATCAATCAATGACTTAGCCAGTGTCTGTCCGACCACCGAACATATTTGTATGGTCAACTGTTAATCTCATCGTGCATCTTCTACGAGATCTTTGATACTCTTTGATAAAGAAGAATTGTTAGGCTTGTTACTCTATTCGATGTTGTTCTATGTTGATAGATTTGTGTAAGTAGCAACAAGCAATAATATAGGAAATGATAATTGTGGTTGGCAATGAAGAAGTGAAAGATATTAGACCCATTAGTTTGTATTATAAAAAACTTTATTTGAGAACCTGAAATATGTGTTCGATTCTATTCACATACCTGTCGCCTTCTCACTGACGAATCATCTCATCCTTTCACTCTTTCTCAAGGTTGCTATTCCAAAAGTTGAAAACATCTTTCAAACCTCTACGTGTTTAATGCAGCTGATTCTTTTCATTTTCAACTGCTTACGTAAACCAAGAAATTGATGTCTTCTGTCTTTTCCCTTAAATCGTTTTCTAATTTTTCAACAGACAAGTGATTCGGTCCTATCACTCTGTCAATCCCCGTCGCTATCAGAGAAATACTCAGTGCCATCTCAACAACGAATGTCACAGAATATCTCTCAAACAAACCCACCGCTGGAACAAGCTATGAATTCCTTGTCCAACCAGAGCATCATATCAATATTGCCAAGAACAAAGAATCAACAAGAATGACAACGAGAGCACCTATAAAAGAACCAACTACAGCGTTGATGAGAGCACCAACAAAAGTGCAGATGAAGAATCCAACGAGAGCATTGACTAATACATGAACTCCAGTAAGCTGTGAGATATCTTTTGTGAATAAGTCAAATTTGTTTAGAGAAACCCATCACAGGCTCACTGCCAAAACACCTCCTTTTAGCTACCCTCGCACAGTGTCATTCCTCCAGGCCTGTTGATTGTTTTCACTGTATCAAGGGTGGCATTGAGAATAGAGAATGAGACATGAGTATGATTAGATTTCAACAACCTTAACAACACAACAATATGTGTGTCTTCATATTGACTGTGGATGGATGGTTGAATTACCTTTGCTTTGTTCAAATATGCCTGTTCATCTTTATTACTTACAAAAATCCAACAATTCAGTGCCTTTACCATAACCATAGCCAAAGACAAGTCTCTCACAGTTGTCATGCATACTCACAAGGCAAAAGCTCATTGTGTGCTGGAACTGCATCACTTCATATGTACCACCTGAGCCCCAGTAGCAGGATCAGTCATTGGTCATTGTGATGTCATCTTCAACAACCCCATCACCACTGCCAGGTTGAAATGTTTGTAGCTCCAGTATTAAGAAGCATTGATCATTGATCTTTGATCAATGATTGTCTATGACACCCAAACATAAGCCATTGTTGGCTGTGTAGGATTAAACCCTGTTGTTGATCTTTCTTCACATAAGGTGGGACAATTCATTATAGTGTTGTCTCTCATTACTCCAATGGAGCGACTATCATTTGTTCATTAATAAAAAAAGGCTTGCTGTGGTACTGCTCCCCAATACATTGTTGGATTCATATGTATTTGCAATACAATGAACTTGATTATCTACATTAATGCAAAATCAATAATGAATTGTTCTTCCTATTCATTCATTACAACTTATCAAGTGTTTGATGGCACGATATACTATAATTTTCATTAAACAATCAACTGATTCCCCAAATTGTGACCATTTAAGCTCAGAGATTGGTTGTTCATCAATAAAAACTAAAACGTTTCAAGTTGAGTGTGGGAAACTGTGATTTGAGTAAGACTGGCAATCAAATGCTGTCAAATAATGAGGAGAGCACTGACTGCAGATATGTATGTTGTCAGTTGTTGCATTGCAAAGCATGATTGCCCATTCAAGAGTATCAATCACCATACATTTAATGTGGCTTTTGCCTAAATAATAAGAAGTAAATGATAAGACAATTGGCAGAAACAGTTGTAATTTTGGATAGTTTGGACATTTTTATTGATACATATATTTAAGGTTGTGTATTTTTTGGATCTGACATTTAGGGATCTTTTTATCTCATACTCCAAATGCACACTGTCCCCAAATGCTCAATTGCACATTTGGATGCATCTAAATGTGTTTGGGGATGGTCCAATCCCCAAACACAAAATTGTGCATTTGGATGCAGCATCTAAATCATAACTTCACATGTGGGCATCAGATATTCAACAACCTTCAATATTACAAAAATTTCCCATGATTCCAGCATGGACATCATATTTATTCTTAAATGATTTTGACTACTAGTCAGAGATATGTGAACACTGTGCCAGAAGCCTGGCTTCTGGGCACTGTCAAAGAAAGTGATGTCAATATCACCATAACAGTATTTTTTAATATTCTTGGTCCCCCCTGCATGCAAGTGCCATCATCTCTCTTGCAATCATTCTGCAGTCAACAAAAATTAGTCTGACCACCATTTCAACAGAATCCCCAACACTGCAATAGACACCACAACCCAAGGGAAAGCACTATTCCTGAGAGGTATGTGGCTGTGTACTATTCCTCCATAGACATGTTTCTTATAACAAAGAAATACCTCTATTCCTGAGTGATAGCACTATTCCCTAGGGAAAGCACTATTCCAAAGGTTCCGAAATAGTCTTATTTAAAAGTAATCTAATAAATAGATGAATTTTATGAAAATTGTCGATGTATTGAAATTGTCTACTACAATAGAACTTTTAATTTTATGATCAGTGATCATGCTGTCCAGACTTCTGTTGTGCTGTCTCTTGCCATAACACTCTTCATGACAACATGGCAAAAAAATGTGTCATTGTATGGACAGTTACGCCTTGACCTTTGTCCTTCCCCACAACTCTGATTGGACAATCCCCAAATGTGATAAAATGCATCCAAATGCACAATTGCACATTTGGGGACAGTGCACATTCCAGTTCCCACAACCTATATGTTGTATATGATAAATATATGTTACACACCATTTACAAATGCACACTGTTTGTAAATGGCATGCACCATTTTGATTCAATTTATCTAAAAACACCATTTGTAAATGGTTAGAGTTATTTTGCACCATTTGTAAATGGTGCATGCCATTTACAAATGGCATTTTGAGATATACCATTTGCAAATGGTGCATGCCATTTACAAAAGGTGCAATTCTAGTCATGAGTTCTAAAAATTGTTTACAAACAAACACCATTTGCAAACAATATAGTATGCCAGATATGGGGGGATTGCTATTTCATGGAGATTGATGTGAGTCTATTCGACTCTGACTGCCCGTTTGTAAATGGAAATATTTTTCATGATGACTGTTTACAAACAGTTTATCTCAAAACACCATTGTAACTGGTTAGGGTTATTTCATGCCATTTGTAAATGGCATGCACCGTTTACAAACAGAGTTTTGAGATTAACCATTTGCAGACAGTGCATGCCACAAATGGCATACATTTGTAAGTGGTGCATAACATATATAGAGTAAAAATGGAGATAATGCTAAGCTTATTAAGTGTAATATTTTATTTAATCATAATTAAAGATACTGGTCAAATACCATAGTAGAAAATAGTGTTATTTCTCAAATAAGCTTATTGCTTGGAAATAGCACTTTTTATAGCACACTTCCCCAGGGATAGCACTATTCCCGAGAGATAGCATAATTCCCGAGAGATCACGCTATTCCTGAGGGATGGCACTATTTCCAAGATCTACAAGGCCGTGTACTATGCCTATGTTGTCGTGCTTCTTATAACCAAAAAATAGCACTATTCCCAAGCGATAGCACACTTCCCAAGGGATAACACTATTTGCAAGCCTAAGATGCAAATTACTGAGTAATTACTGCAGTAATTACTCAGTAATTTGCATCTTAGGCTTGCAAATAGTGTTATCCCTTGGGAAGTGTGCTATCGCTTGGGAATAGTGCTATTTTTTGGTTATAAGAAGCACGACAACATAGGCATAGTACACGGCCTTGTAGATCTTGGAAATAGTGCCATCCCTCAGGAATAGCGTGATCTCTCGGGAATTATGCTATCTCTCGGGAATAGTGCTATCCCTGGGGAAGTGTGCTATAAAAAGTGCTATTTCCAAGCAATAAGCTTATTTGAGAAATAACACTATTTTCTACTATGGTATTTGACCAGTATCTTTAATTATGATTAAATAAAATATTACACTTAATAAGCTTAGCATTATCTCCATTTTTACTCTATATATGTTATGCACCACTTACAAATGTATGCCATTTGTGGCATGCACTGTCTGCAAATGGTTAATCTCAAAACTCTGTTTGTAAACGGTGCATGCCATTTACAAATGGCATGAAATAACCCTAACCAGTTACAATGGTGTTTTGAGATAAACTGTTTGTAAACAGTCATCATGAAAAATATTTCCATTTACAAACGGGCAGTCAGAGTCGAATAGACTCACATCAATCTCCATGAAATAGCAATCCCCCCATATCTGGCATACTATATTGTTTGCAAATGGTGTTTGTTTGTAAACAATTTTTAGAACTCATGACTAGAATTGCACCTTTTGTAAATGGCATGCACCATTTGCAAATGGTATATCTCAAAATGCCATTTGTAAATGGCATGCACCATTTACAAATGGTGCAAAATAACTCTAACCATTTACAAATGGTGTTTTTAGATAAATTGAATCAAAATGGTGCATGCCATTTACAAACAGTGTGCATTTGTAAATGGTGTGTAACATATATTTATCATATACAACATATAGGTTGTGGGAACTGGAATGTGCACTGTCCCCAAATGTGCAATTGTGCATTTGGATGCATTTTATCACATTTGGGGATTGTCCAATCAGAGTTGTGGGGAAGGACAAAGGTCAAGGCGTAACTGTCCATACAATGACACATTTTTTTGCCATGTTGTCATGAAGAGTGTTATGGCAAGAGACAGCACAACAGAAGTCTGGACAGCATGATCACTGATCATAAAATTAAAAGTTCTATTGTAGTAGACAATTTCAATACATCGACAATTTTCATAAAATTCATCTATTTATTAGATTACTTTTAAATAAGACTATTTCGGAACCTTTGGAATAGTGCTTTCCCTAGGGAATAGTGCTATCACTCAGGAATAGAGGTATTTCTTTGTTATAAGAAACATGTCTATGGAGGAATAGTACACAGCCACATACCTCTCAGGAATAGTGCTTTCCCTTGGGTTGTGGTGTCTATTGCAGTGTTGGGGATTCTGTTGAAATGGTGGTCAGACTAATTTTTGTTGACTGCAGAATGATTGCAAGAGAGATGATGGCACTTGCATGCAGGGGGGACCAAGAATATTAAAAAATACTGTTATGGTGATATTGACATCACTTTCTTTGACAGTGCCCAGAAGCCAGGCTTCTGGCACAGTGTTCACATATCTCTGACTAGTAGTCAAAATCATTTAAGAATAAATATGATGTCCATGCTGGAATCATGGGAAATTTTTGTAATATTGAAGGTTGTTGAATATCTGATGCCCACATGTGAAGTTATGATTTAGATGCTGCATCCAAATGCACAATTTTGTGTTTGGGGATTGGACCATCCCCAAACACATTTAGATGCATCCAAATGTGCAATTGAGCATTTGGGGACAGTGTGCATTTGGAGTATGAGATAAAAAGATCCCTAAATGTCAGATCCAAAAAATACACAACCTTAAATATATGTATCAATAAAAATGTCCAAACTATCCAAAATTACAACTGTTTCTGCCAATTGTCTTATCATTTACTTCTTATTATTTAGGCAAAAGCCACATTAAATGTATGGTGATTGATACTCTTGAATGGGCAATCATGCTTTGCAATGCAACAACTGACAACATACATATCTGCAGTCAGTGCTCTCCTCATTATTTGACAGCATTTGATTGCCAGTCTTACTCAAATCACAGTTTCCCACACTCAACTTGAAACGTTTTAGTTTTTATTGATGAACAACCAATCTCTGAGCTTAAATGGTCACAATTTGGGGAATCAGTTGATTGTTTAATGAAAATTATAGTATATCGTGCCATCAAACACTTGATAAGTTGTAATGAATGAATAGGAAGAACAATTCATTATTGATTTTGCATTAATGTAGATAATCAAGTTCATTGTATTGCAAATACATATGAATCCAACAATGTATTGGGGAGCAGTACCACAGCAAGCCTTTTTTTATTAATGAACAAATGATAGTCGCTCCATTGGAGTAATGAGAGACAACACTATAATGAATTGTCCCACCTTATGTGAAGAAAGATCAACAACAGGGTTTAATCCTACACAGCCAACAATGGCTTATGTTTGGGTGTCATAGACAATCATTGATCAAAGATCAATGATCAATGCTTCTTAATACTGGAGCTACAAACATTTCAACCTGGCAGTGGTGATGGGGTTGTTGAAGATGACATCACAATGACCAATGACTGATCCTGCTACTGGGGCTCAGGTGGTACATATGAAGTGATGCAGTTCCAGCACACAATGAGCTTTTGCCTTGTGAGTATGCATGACAACTGTGAGAGACTTGTCTTTGGCTATGGTTATGGTAAAGGCACTGAATTGTTGGATTTTTGTAAGTAATAAAGATGAACAGGCATATTTGAACAAAGCAAAGGTAATTCAACCATCCATCCACAGTCAATATGAAGACACACATATTGTTGTGTTGTTAAGGTTGTTGAAATCTAATCATACTCATGTCTCATTCTCTATTCTCAATGCCACCCTTGATACAGTGAAAACAATCAACAGGCCTGGAGGAATGACACTGTGCGAGGGTAGCTAAAAGGAGGTGTTTTGGCAGTGAGCCTGTGATGGGTTTCTCTAAACAAATTTGACTTATTCACAAAAGATATCTCACAGCTTACTGGAGTTCATGTATTAGTCAATGCTCTCGTTGGATTCTTCATCTGCACTTTTGTTGGTGCTCTCATCAACGCTGTAGTTGGTTCTTTTATAGGTGCTCTCGTTGTCATTCTTGTTGATTCTTTGTTCTTGGCAATATTGATATGATGCTCTGGTTGGACAAGGAATTCATAGCTTGTTCCAGCGGTGGGTTTGTTTGAGAGATATTCTGTGACATTCGTTGTTGAGATGGCACTGAGTATTTCTCTGATAGCGACGGGGATTGACAGAGTGATAGGACCGAATCACTTGTCTGTTGAAAAATTAGAAAACGATTTAAGGGAAAAGACAGAAGACATCAATTTCTTGGTTTACGTAAGCAGTTGAAAATGAAAAGAATCAGCTGCATTAAACACGTAGAGGTTTGAAAGATGTTTTCAACTTTTGGAATAGCAACCTTGAGAAAGAGTGAAAGGATGAGATGATTCGTCAGTGAGAAGGCGACAGGTATGTGAATAGAATCGAACACATATTTCAGGTTCTCAAATAAAGTTTTTTATAATACAAACTAATGGGTCTAATATCTTTCACTTCTTCATTGCCAACCACAATTATCATTTCCTATATTATTGCTTGTTGCTACTTACACAAATCTATCAACATAGAACAACATCGAATAGAGTAACAAGCCTAACAATTCTTCTTTATCAAAGAGTATCAAAGATCTCGTAGAAGATGCACGATGAGATTAACAGTTGACCATACAAATATGTTCGGTGGTCGGACAGACACTGGCTAAGTCATTGATTGATTTTACGATACATGGAATTCTCGAATTCCGTCTGTGGATGAAACACGAAGTACAAGAGGAAGGATGGGTGGGTATGTGTGTCGTAGTATTACCAGCCCGTATTGGACCGATTGTCTGGGGTTCGTGTATTACTAAAAAACAGATCGCGGAACGGGAATCAAAGTTGAAACGTACTGTGTAATTGAAGCATCAACATTCAGAATGAACAAGACTTGATAGTCGTTCAAACTGGAGTGGGCTGTTTTGTTGGAGCATGTGATGGAGCCTGAGTAAATTTGACAAGAATTGGGTAATTTCATCTGTACATGAGTTCTGATGAGAAACAATCATCGTGGTTACATCTTTGGATGTTTCCTTACAAACGTTGGTGGCTTTTTGGAGTAACAAATAATAGTCATGAGAATAAAATGTAAGTTAGTGTTGTTGGTTGGCACTGTGCGAACTGTCTAAAGTTCACTTACTGCTGTTGGCCTTTGGGTTGGAGCACGGGTTGGATTAAGAGTCGGAGCCTAAGAACAAGCAATATGAGTTTAGATCAAATGATAGTTACCAGTATACTATAACCGAGCTTTTGATGGCACACTTACACTTGTTGAGGGTACTTTGGTTGGAAAACGAGTTGGATTTCGAGTCGGTGTCTTTTAATGAAAAGGATGGATGGGAATCAGGTTTTAAATTCTTCAAGTATATAGGTCACGCATAACACAGAGCACAGAAAAGACACTCACATTCGTGGGCTTTCGAGTTGGAGACTACAAAATGCGATAACAGATAAAAGGAACAACTGATTAGAACAAAAAGTATAGCTTTTCGGATGCAAAAAGAATGCAAAAAGCATGACTTTTTTCCAACTTAGCAAATGATCAACAAAAAGGCCAATTTCTTACACCGAACTTACTGTAGTTGGTGGAGAGGTGGGTTTTCGGGTAGGCGCAGTCGTTGGGCGACGAGTGGGATTTCGGGTAGGCGCATTCGTTGGGCGACGAGTGGGTTTTCGGGTAGGCGCATTCGTTGGGCGACGAGTGGGTTTTCGGGTAGGTGTATTCGTTGGGCGACGAGTGGGGGCGCGGGTAGGTGCATTCGTTGGGCGACGAGTGGGTTTTCGGGTAGGTGCATTCGTTGGGCGACGAGTGGGTTTTCGGGTAGGTGCATTCGTTG
>JALLPC010000804.1:0-11359 GCA_036940045.1 Stephanocyclus meneghinianus | reverse complement strand
AGTTCGTTTTTGGTAAAATACGCCAAACCAGCAACCTGCAAAAGAGCTTGCAGCGGCTGCTGGTAATGTGATGAAGTATTAGTCTCTCAAATTTCATTTTTGAAGAATGGAAGATCTTGTTTTATGGTGTATGGTACCCTAAAAACTTCTAGACGAGCGCCAAACCAATCACATGATAGAATTGCAGTGTGACCAAATACAAACGACGACTTTCGACACCCCCCACTGCCTGTGTCATCAACCAACGGGCAACCAACATTGCACACGTGTACATCATCCAACACCGATGACAAAAGACACTACCTGAGGACTAGTCATTATTGATTCCTCCAAACCACGAAATCTCCAACAACAATACCATGCTGCCTTTCCCAGCAAAGAGACATCGCAAGCCGTTGAAATTCATCGCGTTATCTCTTGTGTTAATCTCGATCCAAAGTCGTCCCTCGGCACATGCATTCGTAGCGGCCCCTCGCGTCCTCCTCGTCCCGCCTCGCCATCATGGCAGTGGTTCCTCTTCAGGTCGATCGTTTATGTCGCTGTCATCGGCTCGAGACGATGACACTCTTCTCAGCCGCACTGAAAACACGCCGAATCTCTCTGAGGATTGTCGCGGTGTCACAGACAGCATCACGCGTCGTCGTCTCCTCTTCTCGCTATTGCTGGCATCTTCATCGGCATCCTCCGTTCTTCCCGCGGCCGCCGCCGTCACCAAAGACTCAAAACGCACCGTTGCCACTGCGGCAGAGGAATCGACACAATCGATCAAAATACTGAAGCCGCCCCTCGACAAACGTGTCTACGAAACGTACACTCTGTCCAACGGACTCAAGGTCCTTCTGTGCAGCGATCCGGAATCGACTACTGCCGCGGTGGGGATGAATGTTCACGTGGGCGCCTGTTCGGATCCGGTCGACATTCCTGGATTGGTGAGTCGGTTTCTTTGCTGCTCGGACATCCACAGTATACGACTGAACGTCAGGGATATCCTTCCCATGAAATTGTACAGGCACATTTCTGCGAACACATGCTATTTTTAGGAACCAAGCTTTATCCCCAAGAAGATTCATTCAGTAAATTCCTATCGGCCAATGGTGGGATTAATAATGCATTTACGGATGCCGAGGTAAGGACCCGATCGACATGGTCTTGCTGCCGTTATGTGTTTGTGAATGTCCGCATGATGATTCCATGTCTTGTCTTTATTTGATGATGTGTTCGGTTTCGAGTCTCAAATATCACTTCCCGTTTCACAATCCTTATTCTCATCTTAATCATCGTCCATCCTCCTACAATTTCGCATCCACACTGCCAGAAAACAGTCTACTACTACGAAATGGACGCATCCATATCCTCCCGCTTCTCAGAATCACTCCTTCGATTCGGTTCCTTCTTCTCTTGTCCCCTCTTCACACCCTCGGCCACCGGTCGAGAATTAAATGCCATTGATTCCGAAAATTCCAAAAATTTGCAAAACGACGTTTTTCGATTGTACGAATTGGAAAAAGATCGAGTCAACTCCCATCATCCCTACGCCAAGTTTTTTACCGGCAACAAGGATACGCTATTGATCGAGACCAACCGCAGAGGAATCGATCTACGTCAACAATTGGTGGATTTTTACGAAAAGTATTACTCGGCGAATCAAATGTGTCTCGCCGTCGTGGCTCCTCAATCCGTTCCAGAATTGAAAAAGTACGTCGCGGAAGGATTCGGAGATATAATCAACAAGGGAGCGCGATCTCCCGAGGATGCGTGGGCCTTTAAGGTGGCACCGTATGCCGAGGGAAAGAGTTTGGTACCGGCGGTTAAGACGATTATGGAGATTGTGCCGGTACAGGAATTGAGACAGGTTACCATCACTTGGCCTGTGGTGTTTGCTTCGAAGGAAGAAAGGGAGGAATTTAGATTGAATAAGGTGAGAAAAAGGTTTTTTCGACTGCCTTGTCTTGTGCGGTTGTGCTGAAATGTATTGTCTTGACTCAATGAACAATGATCAGCCAGACTATTTTGTATCAAGTCTATTAGGTCATGAAGGCGTCGGATCGTTGCTATCTTATATGAAAGAAAAGGGATGGGCTAACGCTCTCGGTGCCTCCGACAATGCTGATCTCTCCGATTTTGTCACATTTGAAGTAACGGTGGAGTTGACATCCAAAGGTCTTGCTGCCATCGATGACGTTTGCGAGGCCATTTTTTCTTATGTGAAAATGCTACGAGAAACTCCCACACCAGACTACGTCTTTGACGAGAACTTGCAACTCGATGAGCTCGAGTGGCGTTATACCACAAAAGGGCAGCAGGGTCAATACGTCCAATCGTTGGTGACTGCTATGGATAAGTTCCCGCCCTCGCTGTACGTCGCTGGTCCACGTCGGTTGGCACTAAAAGAATCTAGTACAACTCTGCTATCAACCGACGCTCCGCGGACAAAGTTCCAATCAACAGA
Source organism: Stephanocyclus meneghinianus (assembly GCA_036940045.1). NCBI lineage: Eukaryota > Bacillariophyta > Thalassiosirophyceae > Thalassiosirales > Thalassiosiraceae > Stephanocyclus > Stephanocyclus meneghinianus. Next base: position 8,910 of record JALLPC010000804.1, on the reverse strand, counting down.
GCAGCGTGACATAATCAAAGCGGCATGCAATGATCTCATTTCGCGGTTGACCGTAGACAACTCCTTCCTTACTGTCTTCAGCAAATCATTTGAGGGGAAGACTAATCAGGTCGAAAAGTGGTATGGGACCGAGTATAATATTCGTCCAATACCCATATCGACGCTGATGGTATGGGAGAACTGCGCACCGGCGACTTCTATTGGATTGGCATATCCTAGACAAAATATATTCATACCATCCGAGAAGGGACTACGCGTGAAGAAGAATGTGAAGAAGGATGATAATCCCAAACAACTCACATTTGAAGAGAAGATGAAGCCTATAATACCACCCGCGGTAATTCGTGACGATGGGGAAGAGGGAAGATGGACTGTCTACTTCAAGCAGGACGATCGGTTTGGTCAACCCAAAGCATTTATGATTTTTCAATTGTTGACTGGAGAATTGTACCAATCTCCTCTTCAAGCGGCTCTTGCCATGTTATATCAGACTTGTGCTGCGGATCTTCTGAATGAGTACACCTATGATGCGAGGTTGGCGGGTCTCACGTATGACTTTCAGGTTCTCCCGCGAGGTGCCCGGCTAACATTTGGAGGATACAACGACAAACTGGAAGATTTTGCATCCTATGTGACATCAAAGCTAGCTCGAGACTTGGACGATGTACTTCCCGGGAGCGAAGATGAGTTTGAGAGATACAAGGACAATCTTTTGCGTGCACTCTCGGCTTTTAACGTCAAGCAACCGTATGCGCATGCAATTTATTACTCGGCGCTGACACAACAGCCTCGAAATTTCCAGTATAGCAATGACGAACTGGTGAATGCAATGAAGACAACAACGTTGTCTCAACTCAAAAATTATGTCAAAAATCTTTGGGCTAGAGGCAAAGGAGAGTGTCTCATCCAAGGAAACTACAACAAACAAGAAGCGCTTGAAATTGTTGAGACGATTGATGAAACACTCGCATTCAAAACCATTTCGGCAGATGAGTACCCCAAACGACTGAAAGCTCTACCACTGCCAGTCACAACTCCAGCCCAACAACCGCCGCGACTCTCAATATCGGAGCCAAACCCCACGAACAACAACGCAGCATCCCAAATAACACTTCAATGTCTCGAGACGAGCGAGAAGAATCACGTTCTTATTGAAATCATTAGTGCCATTATCGAAGAGCCTTTCTACAATGATCTTCGAACGAAGCAGCAACTGGGGTACATAGTCTCCTCCGGGGTAAAAGCCATCGATCAATCTCGAACGCTGTCCGTGATTGTCCAAAGCAATGTTGCCACCGCAGAAGAGTTGACGTCTTCCATGTTCAAATTTCTCGACAGCGTCAGTGAAAATCTCATTGCCCCTCTCACGTCTGTCGAGATTGAACTCTTTGTGAAGGGTTTGGTGGATAGTAGACTGGAACCAGACAAACGTCTTGCTGTGGAAGTTACACGAAATTGGAGCGAGATTGCTTCGGGACGTTTTCAATACGACAGACTGCAGGCTGAAGTGGGCGCATTGCTGGGCATCACAAAGAAAGATATTGTGGATTTTTGGGAGAGGTTGTACAGAAAGGAACGGAGAATGCTCGTTAGTGAAATTGTGCCAAAGGCTGGACCAGTTTCGACAAAAGAGCCGGCACTTGGTGGCGCTTACGTAAGTGGTGTCCCTTCGAGTGTGCTGGGCATTAAAGATATTGATAGGATACGAGAAAATGGGGAAAAAGAAAGGGCAACGATGGAGTCATGACAGATTTAATGCACTGCTTTCTCAGCATAGCTAAAAATGCGCTATAGTCAGTTACATCAAACTAAGGTTAAGTTGTGAGAAAGTCAAGGAAGAAAACTGATGGTTCCATTACCTAGTCTTAGTACTAAGCATAGAAGACAGAAATCCAAAACCAGTTCCAAGTGCATTTCCACTAGTAGTTGCAACACTGCTCGTCTTCTCCTCCTGAGCCTTTTTGCCGTATTTCCCACGGAGCTGTAATTCTGTAAGCTTTTCCGCCTGGATGGGAAGTAGAACAAACCGTCTTGATGATGCCAGGGGATTAAGAATAAATGTTGAGTCGGAAGATGCCGATAGATAAGATGTTCTACCGAATCCACTGGTGAGTTCATTTTGAGAAGAAGAAGAGTCACTCGAGTCGTCTTCTCCAAAGAGAGAAGAAAGAAAGAGATCGCAAGTTGAAAAGACACGAGCATGTCTTTCTCTTATGGCACTGTCAATCGAGGCACCATCCACAACAGCAAGCTTGACACATTTTGATAATTGTTCTGACACACTGTCCATGATTTCTCGTGAATCATTGACGTAATTATTGCTAGAGTCTCCGAACTCATCCAAGAAACTCAGATGATTTCTTTCAAAAAAACACCGATTGATAAATTTGACATCCATTAATAGTTGAATCAGTGAGGAGGGGGAACACTTGTTTAACTTGGTATTTGCATCGGGGCTGCTGTTACCATCATCTCCTGACGAAATAATAATCTCTTGCTTTAAAGTGTGAGACAGAGAAGTCAGTGCCTCTCCGAGCAAGGAGCCTCGGATCGTAAACATCATATTCGGAACTTCCTCCTTCTCCGCCAGAGCTATTCCAAGCGCTTGCGCATACTCCAGTGAAGGTACGGGTGGAAGCGAATCGGCAGGACACACACTTCGATTGAGGACTGCCGCCAGCGAAAGGATGTAAGATACGACATGTGGCGAGACTTGACCCACGACAGTCTGTTTCGGTTTTAATTTGTTCGCATCGGTCTTCAAACTCGTAATCTCTTTGAGAAGAACATCATCTTCTTTATCCAAGAGGCTGTGCAGTCGCCTCCACTCCATGTCGGACACACTGCAAGCCACGCTAATGCGATCGTGCAGTGTGTTGGTAAAGGACTTGAGCGAGGGCGACAAGGCAGCACGAGCCCATTCTTTAAAACAACGACGGACAATATCATCCAAAGAGGATTGCACTGTCCCTAGGGCACTCTCTGGACCCGACGCATCATGCCGTAGCCCTCTCGCCGACAGCAATGCCAATTCCGACAGAGTCACATTCTTCGGCGCGGATTTCTTCGAACTATTCGCAACGGGAATCGACGCTCCAGACGAGAGTGCCCCTCCCATTCCTGCCGTGACAGACGACGACTGAGAAAGAAGCAAGGTATCTCTCACCATCTCGGCTCCATGAAAATGCGTCCCCGAAAACGCCGACTCCATTGCTTCCATCGCTTCATCAAAGCTAATCAGTCCATCGTCATCATCATCTGCCAAATCAAACGAACTTCCTAATTCGAAACGAGTAATCATCCCCGTGGACTTTCCACCCCCGATCCCCGCCGCAAGAACCGCCGGCGAAGACTTGGGATCCAACAACGTCGGCAATGTCTTGAGACGAAATTTCAACAAATGACACAATCGTCCCACAATTAATTCCCTCGCGGGATTTTCCTCCTCCGTCCCCGCCTGCTTCACAAGAAGCATCCGTCTCAATTCATTCAATAACCGTCCCATAATTTCGCACGTCTGAACATACAAACTCTGTCGCAATCGTCGTTCGCTCTCCTCTCGTTCTTCGGCATGAACGAGCAATTCGTGCGCATCGTCGCTCACCTTGCGAAGCATCCCGTCCAAATCGGTGGCCATGCGAAGGGCATTCCGATGAGCTTCGTGCGGTAGCATTGATTCGAAGGGGGGTGCGCGTGCGAGGGAGGTGCGCAATGTGGATACGACGCGGGAATGTACGGAGTGAAAGGAGGCGGTGAGGAGGGAGTGGACGAGGGAGGAGAAGGTATTGGAGAAGAGCGCTCCCCAGAGGGAGAAACGGCGGGGCGTCGAAGCGGTGGAGGAAGAGGAGGGATTGATGCGTCCGTTGGTTGGAACGACGGAGGATTCTTCTTCGGGGGAAGGAGTGAATGCCGTCCCGTGAGTGACCACCCGTACGTCGACGGTGCCTCCCACCGCTTCTTCCCACGAACAGACTCCGTTTCCATCCAAGGCCGTCATGCATTCCACTCCGTCAGTTTTATCGTATAGACTTTGCCGAATTCTTCCCAGCTTGGATGCCGTGGTTCCTGCAATGACCATCAAGACGGATTTGACTTTGGTTCGAATAAGGGGTAGATGCGCCGCCAAGAAACGCGATGCCTTGGATTTGAGAATGTCCGCATCAAAGGGTGGGAGCGTGGACATTATTTTTCGAATCACGTCATCGCCTGCGCTTCCACCGCCGCCGTTTGTTACGCCGCCGCCTTTGTCGACGGACGCAATGTCATCCAGTGGAAATTTCCTCAATACGAAAATCATGTACGGATACAAAATAACATCGTATTGCAAAATCTTGACAATGTCCAAAAGAACAGTTTCGGCGGCATCGGTGACCCTTGCGGCATCGGCCGATAATGCTCCCATAGCATTGGACGACGATGTTGTCGTCGACGAGGTGGGTAGAGTAAGCCGATTCAGTAGCCGATTGAGTAAAATCGCTTTCGAATCATAGTACAAATCAATGAGTTGAATCGATCGTATCGAAGTCCCCTCGTCGGAGGAGCGATCATGCCGACGCACATCGAGCAAATCCAAGGAAGATAGGGCAGCCGCGGCGCGATGCGCTCCTCCTGTTTCTTGTTCGACGTGGGCGGCAGGACGGAGGAGTTCGTTTCTTGCCATTTGCACGATTTGAGAGGGGAGGGTTTGTACGTGCAGATAGATCATTTTGGTTTGGATGTGGAGTGTTGTCGATGCGGTTGATGAAGGCATGAAAATGGGATGGTTGTTGTTGTTGTTGTTGTTGTTGCTGTTGTTGTTTTGACAGAGTGCCGCAGCCAATGGAAACAATGGTTTGTCGGCAAAGTCCTTCTTCGTGCCATGATTATAGTGGGAGGCAGAGTAAATGACATTGAACAACTCGACGAGAGAAAATGCTGCAGAATGAACATCGTTATCATCCAAATAACGATGGATTTGTCGAGGCAAATAAGACAACGAAGCGCGCGTCTTTTCCAAAAGAACCCGAGATTGTCGCGTCTCTCCGCCGTAGTCAATGGAATCTCGGATCGCCCCTCGCTCGACGACCTCACTCCCGCTTCCACCCTCCACGGCCACACCTCTCACGACCTCCTCCCAGTGCAAAACCCCGTCGACCAACCCGGCCATCCCCCCCACCAAGGCATTCAACTCGTCGGCCCTCTCGCGCATGCGCAACACCTCGTCGCTGCTGCCCACCAACTCCCGATAGCGACTCGCCAACACCAGACGAAGCTCGGTGCGTTTCGCTTCGACCGCCGAAAGGGCCGACGCGTGGAGGGATCGCATTTCGGCGATGGTCAGCGTGGTGGGTTGGCTCGGGGGCGGTTGGGGGACGGACGGGGCTGCATCGTTGTGAAACATATTTCCACGTCGTGCGAGGGGTTGTCGTCAACGTTGCCGCTGGCTATGGTCTCGTCTAGTCGCTGTTGGTGATCTACTTCTGGGGCACCGACGAGGCGGAGGGGGAGACGAGCACGGCACCGACAGGAAGAGGGCTGTGTGGATTTGATTCGGGCGTTGGTGGGTTTCGGGCACGCTCTGTTGTGTTGTGCTGAGGGAAGGGGGCTGCATGAGGCTGCATGGATATGGCTGGATCTCCATTGCCAAAGTACGGGTTTCAAAGGGAAAGATCGTAACCGTAAACAGGTGATCAAAAGGTTTCCTCCGGCCCTCCTACCCTTCCTGAAACCGGTAAGAAAAATCCGGGAAAGGGTGTCTTCCATTGTTCTGTCAGGGCTTTTTTGATGGGACGTTCCACTCCACGTTTCACTCCACGTTTCACTCTAACATCAACTGGTTGTGATAACTACATGCAACCATGAGGAATGCACTGCACTTCAATGCCTAATGACTGGAAGTGGATCACCTTCCATCATGTGAAACTGTTAGTCATTGAGTACAAACATTAGCACAACGGCTGGGTTCTTTGTATTTTTTCCACTGTACAAGAACCCACTTTATCGATACATTCATCATGGTTTTGTCCATCCATGCTTTTGGCTGGTAGGCATAGACACATGCATCAGGATACGTCTGGAACTCTCTGGTCTCATTTTGTCCGCCTGCCTGCCCATTGAAAATTTTCATAGGACAGCGATTTTATTAGCTGTTACCATGGCTGCAAGCATTGCTCATTTTGTGTCCATAGTTCAGGCACGGACATTTATGGTAATTTATACCTTCTTTTCAAGGGTACATGAAGAGTAGTATGAACATGATATGGGCTTTTGATCCATTTTGATTGCGTTGTCTGGATCAGCAACCTTGTTCCTCATCATGACAATGAAATGATGAGACTGTGATCTCTTTGCGCAACATGTGTCGACACCCTATGACATGAACTGAACTTTTAACAAATGCTGGATGCATCTGATTTTTGCTGTCTTTGTCTTGTTCTTGAAATCAAGTGACAATGCAATGCTTCTTTCCAGAGTGTGTGTGTATCAGTTCAAAGATTGAGCAAGACATAACACTTTTGATGATGTTCATGGAACTCGGGCAACCTGGATGAAGCTTTTTGACTTTTGCCTGTCATTGATTGAGAAATGTTCATCTTGTTCAATGAGGTTGTCCACTGCTTTCATGGTCTACTTCCAGAGGGCAATATGCCAATGGTAGATGCAGCAGATCAGATGTCTGGGAGATGGAGAGTCCAAGTTGAACAAGCGCATCATTCTCATTGAGGGCTTGCAGCTTAAATCTTATGATGAGAGACTATCAGGGCTTGACACAACAATCGGATATTATTAAAACAAGCATCAAATATATTATTGTGTGAGACATTGTTTCTATACATTTCAAGAGGTACGCCTAACCATCAGACCTGTGAGTGGATGGGGAGGACAGGGTAGGTTGAGATGTAAAAGTGGGTATTGAATGGTGACAATCCACCAATTAGATGATATGTGTTCATAAGATATTGCAAGAACAGGTGGGAAAATGGTAACATACCTTACAATCAATAATTAAAGTAGTTACTAAAAATGCAAATATTTTTCACGGTGTTGTGATCATTCACTTGAACTTTATCATAAGATCCCGCAAAAGTATCATTTGTCATTTTGTGATTCTCTAATAGAGCTTTCAGTGTAGTTCAGCTTATGTGGTGGGAATTCCATCAATTCACCTTGGCCACGAAAAATGTGAGGCGAATTTGCTGATGCCAAATCAGACCCCACCACAGCTCTCACACAACAGCACTGTAACAAATGACACCCATGATCCATAATATATGAATTAACTGCCTACATGCCACAGGCCCTCTGCTTACTCAATAATTGCCACCAACAATGACAACTAGTGTTTACTCCTCCATGACAACTCTATTCTGATCAGTACTAAGGCTTTTTTCCTAGTTCTTGAGAAAATCAAGAACAGCATAGATACCGATGAAGAGTCTTCTAAGAAAGAAAAGGCAACAGAAAACTGAAGCAAAGTGTAAGATGGACTTGATTGATGCATGAATTCCGATTTACATGAATGCTTAACAGGATTTGGTCAAGTGAACCACAAAGCACTGCTGTCAGTGTCAGAATTTCTGGGGCATACAAGTCATCTACAACATGAAGGAATGCAAGTCTTGAACTTGAAATGGGACTCCAAAGAAGTCCAGGAATGCAGATAAGCCCAGTTAAAGTGACTGCAATATGGGAGGTGTGAATTTTGTTCAGATCATGCAAGGAGAATGCATGAAAGCAGTGTCCATGGTCATGAAAAAGTCTACATGCAGCAAAAAACTTACAGCCATAAGCTCTCAAAGTGACAGCCATTCCAACAGTTATGTCTGAAATGGGTTGGATATTGCAAAAGTATTCAGAACTTCATCATAATAACATGACTCTGGTCACAGTCTAATGAAAGCAGTTGACCAAAGAAATTTGAATTCAAGATAAATTCACATTAGACTATTAAAATGGATGTTAAGCAAAAATGTTATTAAAATATCACTGTTGCAAGACAATGACAATGATGACATCAGGACAGACAGCAATGACATCAGGGAATCCATCTCCATGATCACAGATGCTTCTTCATACAGTGATGAAAAAAGCAAAACAGGTGGCATTACAGAAGACACAGATGATGTCATGGACACCAATGATTATGTTAGAACCAAAGGTTTCCCCCTAAAGATACCTCTGCAAGAATACCTCATGACCAATAAACATGTCAAAAACAGAAATTGTGTGTGACAGCTTAAATAATGATCATTAAACCAGTGACTAAAATATAGACCGATCTGCCCATATGCTGGGCTCCCCGTAGTTTGTCTTGGTTCAAAAGTTATGGCTGATTGTTGCATTAGTCACTACACATCACCTTGCTTTTTTTAGTGGGCCTACATATTTATGAAAAATGATGTTTCCTCTGTTCCCACCCCCAGAAGGAGTCATTCCAATTGTTGGTATTGCTGCCACATCAAATGGGCAAACACATGATGTGCACCGCTTTGGTTGTGGGCATGAGCTATTTTGGCTAGGCCAGCACGTGGGTGCTGCTTATTGTTGTGACTCTGGAATATGGGACCAGACATGCTTGCAGCTATTTTTGTTCCACATGATGGCAGCAACAGATGTTGGGTGCAATTCACACACCAAGAGCATTTAGTTGGTGCTTGTGGAGACTCTTTGGATGGTGTGATAGTTTGGATTTTTGAGGTGTGTACACCTGATCACCCAAACTCTCACTGCTGTGCCGTGTATTACAGGGACTATGGATACACTCTGGCAGAAAAGGACTGAGGTTTTGATACTTTTTCTTGAATTTAATCAACACATTTAATGCTAAATTAATAATTAGACAAAGATTAAATTGTAGTAACTTATAATTTCAATTGATAACCCGTTCCTGCCCCTCTTTTCCCCATGCATTCTTGCATATTTCTTGATTGA
>JALLPC010000803.1:0-11363 GCA_036940045.1 Stephanocyclus meneghinianus | reverse complement strand
TGTAAAATGAGACGATCTCATTGATGTCCTTGTTCAAGGATTTTTACGGTAGCTATGATTATTTTTTTTCATGTTTTCATGTCTCACATGCCAAGAACACGGTGTGTTTACAGAACCTCAGAACATTATTTGGTTTGGCCTACGCACCTTTGTAGAGATCTGCAATTCCAGGAGATTCCAGGCTATCCCAATTCTTCCTGGTCCATCCCAATGCCCTAAATCGCAGCTTCTCATGACGAGTGCTGCATCCAAACGACGTTGCATTATTTTTCTGCTTTATCAAGTAATCGCTTCGGCGGATGCATTCGCAGTTCCCACACCCGGTCGAATCTGCCGCGGGCCGTCCTCTCTCAGAATAGCGAGAGACGCCGATGACGACGTCGAACGGGCGCGTCTCCTGCTGGCGAAGGCGAAGGCCATTCGCGACGGCATTCCATCGGAATCGAACCGCGCCGATCGAGGAAATTCCGCGATGCACAGCATTTCCGATGGGAAACGATCCGAGTTCGAAGTTCCCTCCAATTCGTCCGTTCTCGGGTGTAACTATCGACTGCGCATCGACGTGGGAAGAGAGCCGGGGACTTGGATGGATCCGATGTGGGGAGCGAGCGGTCGTCGAATCGAGTTCACGGTGGATGTATCGTTTCCGGTTTCGATGGATATCGGAGGCAGTGCTCCATTGGAGCAAGTATCGCTCGCATCCGATGATATTGCCGCAGGATTGATGAAGTCTGTCACGACGAAATCTAATTCGGCGTTTCCTGTTTACACTATGAACTGTGCCCGCTATGCTCGCCTGAAGGGAGGGTTTGACAAAATGACAATCCGGAATGGAGGTTATTGTATTGAACCTTCTTCGTCCGCGTCTCGATCATCGACTTTACGTTTTTGCCTTTCGGTGGAAGGCACCAATTCAAATGATTCATCGTACGGAGACGTATCGATCCCCGAAGGAAATCTGTACTTCGCTCTTCCCTATTTTGGAATTCGAACCATGGGATCATCCAATCGTAAAGCGATGGTGCTCTCCACCAAAGAAGGGACAGTCACTGTCAAGCAAATGGGCTGGCATACCGGATGGTGGAGAGAAGAGAGTCGAATAGTAGGGGTATTTCGAGCTGTTCCTCTGGATGATGATAGATGAATGCTATTCTGAACTCATTGTGTGAATAGAAACGTCCATTGCACTAATTAAAACCAGCATTAACATCAATTCTTAATTCAGCGATCCCGGCAAGTGTAGGCGATTATTAGCAAACTCATTCGATTTCAATTTTCTCACTCCAAGGCAACGTAACAATCAAACACTCAATACGGCAGCAAACGTTTCGGTTCCTTCCACAGCGCGGTGCCCTCCGGACATTCTCCCGTAGCCCGTTGCCATTCCCATCGCTCCCACATGACTTGGTCGGGCCCACCAATATAACGTTCCATGCGATAAGGGACGAACCGAACAAGCTTTGATTGCAGAGATAGAGAAAAAAGTGTTGAAAAAGAAAAGTCATTAAGATGAAAAGGCCTTCCACGAGGAAACACACAAACACACCATCATGGATTTGTCGAGTTCATCCTTGGTCAATTCTCCGGATTCCAATCTATTGCGTGTTTTTTGCACCACCTCCATATAATGACTCCCCGCATCCATGGACGAGTGATCCTTCGGTAGGCACACATAACAAAGGTCGACAATACTAAAATGAGCAATAAACCAAAAACACTTCACAAACAACGAATGCACCAATGACTCACATCCTCCAAGGCCTTCCCGCCCTCCTCCTTGACCAACCGACTCGCCACGAGCTCCACAATCGACCTACTCGGAATAATCTTGAACAAATCCATCCCCTCGATGACGTCATCGCCCAAAACATTCAATTGCTCGCAATGTCCCTCCGCCACCCACTGCTCGACCTTTTCTCCCGTACGATACTTCCCGAACGAGCAAAGCATGGACGACGCCTTGTTCGCGGCAGTCAAGTTGGATGCCCCCCTCCCTCGTTTGCGTATGAAATCGATTCCGGCAGGGGTGATGCGTTGAAAGTCGATGGTGCGAAGGGCCGGGGGCTGACGAGGGAGAGAGCCAATGTTTCCATCCGAGGAGGAGAAAAAAGAAGAAGTGAGTTATCGTACGAGAGAGAGCGTGGTCGAGGGAATCCAAACGGCAATACATCACGAGCGGTCGCATGAAAACACACGCCGGATCGAGGGTACGGCGAACGCGGTGCGACGAGATGGATGACGCACCGCTTCCAAAGTTGGACCCGAAGTGGAAATCCCAAAGGTCCAATGGACATTCGGTTTTCGAATTCCCTGTTCGTCGCAGAATCCTCGTTTTTCGGAAGATTGTTTGAGGAGTTCGAGAGGATCTTGACCGGGCGATTTGATCCCGAAGTGGCGTTTTGGTTGTTGCTGTTGTTGTTGTTGCTGTTGTTGTTGTGGACGAGCATGTTGACGTGGAGAATTGGTTGGGAATAGGAGGAATGATGCCGATCTCGATGTCGATAGGCAGGGGGAGCTGCGGAGGACTGCCGGCGTGAGTCGGAGGTATTGAGAGGGATTCATCATGGTGTGGGAGCAGTCAATCGACGAGCACGAGGGTGGCTTGTGTGTGTATGGTAGCTGGGCGAAATAATGCGATTTTGCGCTGATTTTGCGAACTATCCTCCGTTGGCGTCGAGGTGGGTTCGTGACACATCTTGACACCCCCCTCTCGGTTGATTGGTGCGATGACGAGGTGGGGGCACAGCCAGATTTGATATTTATCTGATATGACAGAATACGTCATCATGACTGTGACTGTCACGTAAGAGAGAGCTATTATTTGTGTATCTTTCCGCCATTCCTAGCTAAAAAATAACGAGAAGAATGGCAATATAGCCTACAATACTATACTTCTTACATAATATAATATATGCTACAAGTATAGTATGTTACAGCTGCGTCAGCGCCTGTCATCGCAAGGTTTTTCATCATTACTTCTGTTTATTCATTTCAGTGTCATCGTCGTCTATCGTCGTCATCCGTGGGCATCACTGAGGCTATGTCGCCAAGCGATCAACGAATGACCTAAACGGATTCGTACTCTTCTTCGTGTCTTCCATAATCGATTCCTTCGCGAGATGAATACCCTCGTCGCCGCCGTCATCCTGACCATTGCACGGGATGGCGCACGGGCCTGGATGCCTCCCCATCCTCGCCCATCGCTCCACGTCCCGACGTCGTCGTCCTCTCGTGCTCTGTCGCCGCCGCCTACCCTGAATTTCGTTGGACTCCGCCGCAAATTCCGACGGCAACGACTCGTTGGCACCCCAAGAATCGATGCCGCGCTCCGAGCAACGCGCGACGGCGACACATCATCCAACGACGATCGCCTCGCCCCCCTCCTCGCCGACGTCGACGACGCCTCGCTCCCCATTCTACGCATCGAATCCCGCATAGGATCGGGAACCTACGGAACGGTGCACCACGCCCGACTCATTCGATCGAACGCCGACGTTCGACCCTGCGTGGCGAAGCGAGCGTGGACGCGATCGGAATGTCTGGCCGGCGTTCCCGATTCGGCGAGTCGGGCGTCGGAAAAGGCGGTGGCCGTCCGGACCGGTTTGGCGTCGACGAAACAAATTCTAGGTACGAACGATGGAGAAGATGCCATCTCGGAGGAGGAGGCCGAGAGAAGAGCGGAGAGGTGCAAGCATTATTGGGAGGTGGAGAGGCATTGTTTTCAAAAGCTCCAACAGATTCGGAGTCTCGAGAAGAATGGCGAGACGGGGTTGTTGAAGACTGCCGTTCCCTCCTTTTGGGGCGTTTATTACGATGATGGAAGCGGTTCGACGACGACGTCGGAGTCGATTCCTGGCTATGGCCTGAAAGACGAGGAAAAGAAAAGGAATTCGATTGGCTCTTGGTTTTCATCGAATGGCGACAATGGAACAGGTGATGAGACAAGCAGTGCAGGTCATCCATGGATGGTCTTTGAATGTATCGAATTCCCGACGACGGAGGATCGCGGTCAGATCTGTGCCTTGACTTTGTTGGATGCCATGGAGGTGAGCATACGTCAACACACGTATAATCATTTACCAAACCACTGAATTCTCTCTAATCATGAGTTCCTAACCGAATTCGTCTCAGATGGATTGGAGCGGTAGAAACAAACAGAGACGGAATGCTCGCAATCATCTCTATGGCATTCAACAGGCTATGGGACTTCCCGAATCCTATGAATTTGGAGATGTTTTGGATAGGATATTTCAGTCGCTTCTTGAAAATTTGAGTGCCATTCATTCGGCGAATATTGTCCATCGCGATTGTGAGTCTGTAGAGTCTTCAACAATAGTCTTGTCATTATTGACTGGTTTGGTTTCTAACGTACCGACTGCTCAAAAGTGAAACCTGGCAACCTGCTGTGCGACTCCCAAAACCAGAGACTCAGGATCATTGATTTCGGCAGTGCCGCCGATCTGGATCCATCTCCCGCCTCTCTATCCGCCAGCAACATTTTCTCGGGAGGAAAAGTCCGCGTGGGGCTCGACGAAGGCAGCGTCGCTCTATCCCCCGTCTACGCCGCTCCAGAAACCTTTGTCAAAGTCGACCGAAATCCTACCTCCTTCGACGTATTTTCCGCGGCGCTCATTCTGTGTCAGCTCCTGTTCAATCTGCTCGACGAACGGACCGACGCCGGGTTTTGCCAGCAGCTGAAAGACGTGGAATACAATTTAGATTCGTGGTTGGAGATCGAGCTCGCGGCGACATTGCGCCCGGCTGGCCTCGATGATGCTCTTGAATACTTGGGAGAGAGACGGGGGTTGTGGCGGATACTGAAGAGGATGTTGCAGCCAGATCCTATGCAACGAATATCGTCGAAAGAGTCGTTGGAACAATTCGAGGAGGTGATGGGGCTAAAAAGTGGTAAAATCGAATGGTCCGATGGTAGGTAGCGGTCGTTGCATGCACATGACAGCTTATGGTTCCCAGGTCTAACCATTTGTTTCCAAATGATGATCCCTGACATCAAATGATGATGTCAAAATAAACATGAACCCGAACGCACAGCTATAATCATCAAAGTAGCAAAGGAAGAGGCATTTTTCGAGACTGTCATTGATTCCTTTGAAAGATGCGATATTAACTATAGCAGTTCAGATGATGATGGAGTCTTGAGAGAGATGCCCAGACCGCTACATTTCTTGGCTTCGTTCCAAAGTAACAAACCCATTGGCTTGATTCTTGCTGAAGCCTCAGCCTCAGATGAGAATGATTGTTCATTGAGCGACGAGGACTGGGCGCGATGGAAGAATGCAACAAAGAATAGCTTCCCCGGAGAAGTTTTTGTGAAGGGCTGGGCGGATGGTGGACAAGCTGATAGCCTGGGTATTTTTGAAATAGGAGATAGACTGAGGGGTGTTGGAGAGCTTCCGTTTGTCGATGGTGGATTTGAAGGTGCCATCAAATTGGTGAGATTCTGTTTCCTTAATTTGGGTTGGAAGTTTCGTTACTTTGGTCTCCATTGTCTGAAAATTTTATGTTGGACCGATCTCTTTTTCTGTCAAAGATTGAGAAACAACCCAAAACGGGTGGGACCATCAAACTTCATTTTGATAGACTTCCGTCGTTACGGAAAGCACTCACCGTCACCATGCTGGATGATTCAAAGTGCGCCAAAGTGACAGGGCAGGGGGCTTGGAAAAGCAAAGGTAGACGAAATAGTCAAGAGGATAATTTCAGTAAGTCTCCGTAAGTGCAATTCGACTTTCGTAGCTCATCTCATGACTAACGAGTTGGGCGTCCTTTTGGCTTCTAATAGTACTGCACGAAGTCCAGAATCGTGACATTGGTGATGTCTTGTTGTGTGGCGTATTTGATGGACACGGTGGAACTGCGGCGAGCGAAAGTGTTTCCCAGGTTCTTCCTCCTCTATTCAGCAAGGAATTAGAGCGAACTAGCTCAGAGGGCCATGATGCAATAAAACTTGCGTTAGAAAAGAGTTGGGAAACGACTTGTGACACCTACCGAAGTCTTTGTGTGAATGGCGAATGTGTAGTTGATTATGATCCAACAGAAGGAATTTTATTTGCCGAGACAGGATCGAAAGATCTGATTGGTAAGTGTAGTTCTTGTTTCATCATGAAATGATATCCCATGTTGATAATAAATTAATGATTTATCGAATTGTAATCAGCGGGAACAACAGCAACAATTGCTGCCATCTCGTTGAACCCAAACGGGGCAAGAGAACTAACTGTTCTGAACTGCGGAGATTCGAGAACAATATTAGTCGGCGAACTCAAATCGCACTCCAAAGAAGACTCCCATAGTTCCGTTGTTGCTTTTGAAACAAGAGACCATTCACCCGACGATGAACTGGAAATTCAAAGGCTGCAGCGTGGAAAGGAAGCTGGACTGGACTATTCCATCCCGGAATGTTCCATGTCTCAATCGTATTTGAGAGTAGGAGATTTTCAATACGCACTTTGCCGTTCATTAGAGGGAGAATATGTGACATCAAAAGGAATTGTGAGCGATCCTGATATCACAAGACTTCAGTTATCACAAATATTGGATGAAAGGCAACACTGCGCATTAGTGTTATCATGTGATGGACTATTCGAGGTCATGTCGAATGAGGAGGTTGGACTCGAAGTGGTCCGAATGAGAAAGGAGGGATACAAGGCCGGCGAAACGGCAAAGAACTTATGTGGACAGGCTCTGAAGAAGGGTTCGTATGACAACATAAGTACAATTGTTGTTTATCTTGATAACGCATAAAGTCACAGTATGTTTTCAATCCTCTGTTTATTTGCCATTATGGCCCATTACTTTCATTCGATCTGTGAACTCTATGTAGTTTTGTACGAATCCTTTAAGAGATAAGACCCATGAACTATATGAAAGCTTTCTTGACAAAACTGCTTCCTCTTTAACTCGGCAAATTCATCACACTCAAATGGAAACGTTGTTTTGTCATGGTATTTTGTTTTTATTAAAGCAAAAATACTTAAAGTAAAGCGTTAAACCATTTAACTCAATCGAATAAGCAGATGCATTAAGCTCGCAAATATGTTCCAAATTGGTGATGGTACGCGATATCATATTGCCAACAGCAGCATTCACCACAATAGTGGGCAACCTTGATATTATTTGTTTGGCTCTAATTGAAAATCTTCTTCTGCGTCAAACTTGGGAGATGGATAAACTCCATCACTCTCGAGATTATCCTCGGGTTTGCATCTGTACAGAATCAAATCTTTTTTCAAACCACCGCAATGAAGGGCCATGGTCCAGCCGTCCGAAGGAAAATATGTTATTCGAAAGTAAATCTCCTTCCCATTCTACATTCCAGAACAACTGGAAACAATCCAGCGGCCCCTGAATCTGCATTTGTACCTTCCCTTGGCTTCTTTTCCCCCACTTTTGCAACATCATAATGTTGATGTCAAAGAAATCACATGATGTCAAAGATATCACATTCTAGCATTTTCTCATCTTTCGTGGTTTTCTTCTGAACTCTTGCGACAGGCTGTAGCCTGATGATCAGCGATTTGGGCCAGTCCCTCGCCTTTATCCACCCCTTGCACAGTCGTCACCGATGGTTCTTCCTGCCATGTTGATCGATTTGTGCTTTGGTGGCTTGGATTGTTCCCTGTCCTCTGATGTGTCGTGCAAGAATTGCACTGAGATGGGCTACTTCCAATTGTTGTGTGTCATAGAAGATGCGAGAGCAAAAAAGAGCATGGCACCAAGACGAGGATCACAATGAGAGAGGTTTTATGACAGCTCATTTTGTTGGATCTCTTTGTTGCAAAAGTGTTAAGAATAATAGTCTAGAATCAATCGAATCTTGAAAAGTGGCGCTCTCATGGAATTGAAACATTCATGTTTCATTTTTTGTTGTGATGTGAATACAGGTCATTTCTTTGTCATAGGAATCAGTACCATAGTGTGCATGACAACAAAGGTCGATACCAGTCAAAAACTATTATCAGTCCCAATTACTATTCTGAACCACAAATTCGAAATCATACTTATTCCTTCGTTATTTTTGGGGCTGCGGTAATCGTTGAAAAATTGAGTCTTAATTCCTATCTACTTATGTCTACGTATCATGCACGTACTGTTTCTCGGAGAAACACAGACAGTCATTTCGGGGAAAAGTGATGCACATGATGTTAAGAAATGCCACATATTGAAGTTCAATATCAAGGGTCTTGATTTCCAAATTAGGGTTCTTAGATACGTAGGAATTCAATAGAAATCATTTCATCAAAATTAGGGGACTCCGATCAATAAAATTATTGGTCAAATTCAAAATTGAGAGTCATGTTCAAAATTAAGGGTCTACCATGCTCACCCTCAGAGATAATAAAGGTATTGTATCTATACCTACACTCTGCTTGCGTGCTTCTCTTTGCGCTTGCTCTGCCTTTTTGATGTCACATATCACACTCATCACACTTTTGGCCAGCTTCATCCCCCATAAAGAACCAAAAGAAAGCTGTGATGTATCACATGTTTAACACTGTTCTTTAGGAATCAGATGGCCAAGTTTACTTTGCCTCCAGAGCACTTTGTTCTTGCAGATACCCCTATTCTCAAGCTGAGAATGGCTAGTTTAGATGGGACAATGGAGCATCGCCATTGGATGTCATGCTTTGGAGCTGAACCTTCCTTTGTGGCTGACCTTTGGACAAGATTGGACCCAGAAAAAAGGATGCCTCATGGTGTCAAAGCTGAGCATATCATGTGTGCACTTTATTTTCTAAAAGTTTACAATGTGGAGGAAATAAACGCACTAAATGTTGATGGCAGCCCAGTGGAAAAGACATTTCGAAAGTGGGTTTGGTTCCTTGTTGAGGCGATCTCTTATCGAGAGTATCCAGTAGTAAGTTATTATGCTTCCTTCAGAACTTGACAGGTTTTGCCACCTAACTGATAACAAGTGTTGAATTTATTTTATTCTTTTCCCTTCTGACATCAAGATATCATGAAGGAAGCAATACGATGGAGATATTGGATGCTCCGCTTTGATCACCATCAATGGAACAGATATGCCAGTGCAGCACAGGGATGATCCCAAATTCTGCTCCCACAAGTTCAAGAGTAACGGATTGAAGTATGAGGTTGGTGTTTGCATTCAGTTGGGAACCATTGTATGGATTAATGGACCATTTTGCGGGGGAGAAAGTGATATTACAATTGCGCTTCAGTTGTGATCAATGCATTAGATGATGGAGAAATGTTTGAGGCTGACGGGGGCTGCCATGAGCTTGAGAAGCACTCTATGTGCTTCAGAGCTGTTGCTGTAATTACACAGCTCAGCATCGAGCATGGACATCCACTTTACCAAGTCAAATATTCTCAGTATTAGGTTTGTACTTTTCAGTATGGCAAATGTTGGAATTTAGTAGTAACAGTAGGTGATAAATGATAATAAATCTATATTATGTTATACCAAACAATGAAATTGTACGTCGTAGTGCTTTGACGAGCCAGATATTTTTATTAGTGGAAACAACAATTCAATCATACCTCTTCTTTTCCTGCAGTATCTGTTTGGGGAACAATAACTGAGAATCTAGCCCACAAGGAAATTGTCAGTTGTTGTGGCTTTGATCCGCTTTGAGAAACTAGTTACCAATGATGGCTGGTACAAATCTAGCATAAGTACACATGTCTTGCTAGGAACCCTCTGCTTTCCACTTTTGTCACCGGGAAGAAGGAAACCATCATTTCAGGGTGCCCACTCACTTCCACAGGCGTCCAGTTCCACCCTCCTCCAGGAAGCTTGATTTTGACCATTTTCTTAGCATCATCTCCATCTTTAATGAGAACATATACTGCCTTTTTGAATGCAATAACCTTGGAATGGTTGCCGGTGTAGTAAGAGTTGAAGAGTGGATGGTTGAAAATACCTTGTGCATCTAACAATGTTTTTGAGATTCCCACTTCAAACATGACCTTTGATCCAGAAACCAACTTGAGATTCTTCACAGTGTCCATGCCACAGTACATATGGATGAATTTAGGGCTTTGCTTGTTTCCGTGACTATCGTCCCACTGAGTACTGACCACAAAAGGAGATAGGAAGTCATTGGGCATCTCATCTTTGGGGCTCATATTTTTGGATTGAGAGAAAGTTGCCTTCTTATTTGATGAAGCTGCAGGTTTAGTACTTTAATTTATTGTGGTCGTCGACCTTGTCTTCTTGCCTGTTTGGATAGTCCTTGTTTGCACTGGCAGATTCTACTGGCAGAAAATAGAGAAAATGCCAAGACGTGAGTGATATAAATTTGCCGAAGTCCAGTCATCTAACCTCCAGTGGTCTTGTCATCCAGTGTTCCAATAAGACCTCAGCAGCTACATGTTTTACCAAAGTGTACAATTCATAATCGCACAATGCCAAAAACCTCACGTTGCTGGGTTTCTTAGAAAGGACATCCTTCCAGACAATCGATTCTGGATCCAGAGCACCAGAATTGTAAAACAGTTGTCAAATCATTTTGTTTTCTGATGGTCTGACTCTCCTCCACTTGCTCATCATGATCAAACTAATGAATTGAAAAATCACCAAACAAGTGTCAAAGCTCAAGGCCAGTAGCTCAAGGCCAGTATGCCAGTACTATATCTGGAGGCACAAATGCTCCCTGCTGTTGCTCATGACAGAAGATTGCCACCGCGTGCTCCATCCACCTCACACACACTTTGGTCAACAGGAGGTCAATAGGTGTAGATCTATTTTACCATAATGTGTATAAACAGTTGAAGCTAAAAATATTGTATGAAATTACCTAAATTATCATATTTTTTTGTAAAATTCAAAATGACAATGTGACACTGGAAAAACAAGATGGATGTCAAATCCAAAATGTCATCTACAGTGGAATTACTTGTCGATATTACTTGTCGATCCTTTCAATTACACTAGCAATGGCCGTCTCAGTAATCTTTCCCGCCATATCATCAATCAAATTGCATCAATGTTGTCAATCCACTCTGAATCTGAACACCAACAAACCATTCACCTCCAAAACTGGCAAAGTCAAAACCACTGCCACAAAACTGCATCATCAGTATTCCCAACAGACCTAGCCAAACTTGAAGCTGCTGAATTAGAAGCCATGGAACCAGAAATCAAAAGGTGCCACACAGGGAGATGATGGTGACAATGATGGCAGAATGTGATACCAATAGAACTAACAGCCACCAAGCTAGAAGAAGCATAAACCAACACAGTCAAATGAAAAAAACTGAGAAATTTAAAGAATTCCAAAAACATGAGAAAGCTGTTTGTTCTCACATAATGAACTGTTGTATCATAATGAGTCTGAGTACTGTCTTAGTTGGAAATGTTGGTGTCATGTCACGTC